>CAJNIZ010043071.1:36651-62593 GCA_905231905.1 Symbiodinium pilosum
GGTTTAGGGTTTCCTAAAATTAGTGCTTCATCTGGGGGTTTCCTTGAATTAGTGGTACCTTTAAGGGGGATATAGGGGTTAGGTAGGGTTTAGGGTTTAGGGTTTCCTTAAGTTAGGGGTACCTTTAAGGGGGATATAGTGGTTAGGTAGGGTTTAGGGTTTCCTAAAATTAGGGATACCTTTTTGGGAGTCCCCCCTAATAAGGACGATAGTATTTGGGGGTCTATATTGGGGTCCCCTTATTTAGGGAGATTGTCATTTCCAGTCCAGGGTTTGCAGGTCTTAGGGCGATGCAGAGGTGTTAGGTCAGAAGACATTTCAGCGTTGTAGGATAGGGGGACAGGGGATTGAGTCCGCGGGAGAGCGGGACATAGAGAGAGAGAGAGAGAGAGAGGATGGGGTGGGGCTTTGGCCTTTTCTCCAGGAGCGATTCAGGAGGAAACAGGGAAGGCTGAGACATCCCAAAATTTGCAGGTTTCTTGTCTAGACTGAATAAGACCCTAAAACAACGTCGTCATTATTGCATAGGAGCCCCCAAAAGCGACTGCCAATTTGCGGGAACTTCCATGTCTTTGCCGGCCCTTACCTTCCATTGTCGATGCTAAGCTTGAGTTTAGAAGAGTTGTGGTGGTTTTTCAAGACCCTAAACCGGCCAGCACGTGAGAGGTTTTGCGAGGTCTCACGCGGTGCTTCAGGGCTTCGAAGTCTTGATTCCCAACAAGCGGAGGAATTTCCAGATTATGAGGTATACGTGTTGAGGCCTCCCATTACACCCCTAAAGGCCCCCATTATGCCCCCATATACGCCCATTATACCCCTATGTGAGCTATAGTCTCAACTCCTTAAGGGGGGCCATAGAAACTACCAATGTGGCTTAAATTAACCCACCATAGCACCATTCAGTATACAAGGATGGCAATATTTATTGTCAGGGTGGTGGGGGGTCATTAACGGGGAGAAGATGAAGTGAAAGTCCCCCAAACCTCTGGTTGGTGACCTGATGGGCTTCAGCGGCCCAAGTCCCCCGACAAAATTGCGGCTGGACTGCCAGACTCCTCCTTATTGCAGGGACCCCAAAACGAAGCCGAACAACAATTCCCGAAAGCTTAAACCAATATATATATATATGTATATGTATATATATATATATATATTTTGTACACATATGTACACACACATATATGTATGTATAGATGCGCAAGCGGATGAAGCCCTAAACCACTAAATCTGAAATCCTAAGCCCTAAACTCCAAACCCTAAACTTCAAACCCTAAACTCCAATCCCTACCTCCCTAAACCCTAAACTCCAAACCCTAAATCCTAAACCCCAAACTCTAAACCCAAAGCCTTAAACTCTAAACCCCCAAGCCGCTCTGAAGTCTAAAAGTACAGCCACACTCGAGGCTCTTCTTCGTTCCGCTGAGCTCTGGTGCCTCATTGTGGCTGCGTCCGGGCACCTGACATCCTCGCGAGGAGGTTTAGGGATTAGGGATTATGCTTGAGGGTTTAGGGTTTAGGGATTAGGGTTTTGGAGTTAGGGATTGGGGTTTAGGTTTAGGGTTTAGGGGGTTCTCGCAAAATGCGTGTAGGCATACATGGGATTATATACGGGTATATAGGACTACCTGGGATGGAGGGTATACAGAGGGTTATAGTGATATGCAGAGTTCTACTGGTACCTTCAGGAGATATAGAGTCTGGTGATGAGGGTCAAGCATAGAATCATACTACGGAAAAGAAGGTTGACAGTTGCGTGGAAACTGCTTAGGAATGTATTTCATTTAGGTTTTAGGGTTTAGGAACTGAAATCCGGTTCTATGTTCAAAGTTGAAAGAGCCATACCATTGTGGAAGGTACAATGGCAATCCTAGAGGCGACAAGGGGTTGAAAAATGGGTAGAGGGAGTCTCTACCAAGGATTTTATACTAATGCCTTCCCTTCAAATTTCAAAGGACGTCCCCCCCTCCCCCGGTAATATTTATTAATTGAATATTCTGGGGCCCCTAATATTGGGGGGTGGCAGGGGAACGGGGGGGTGGCTGGTTATTGATTCCTTGCAAGAACTAGATAGGCTGCCTTTGAGGTCCTCTTGGGCTCCATGGAAAATCAACAAGTAATGAATCATGAAGTAAATCAATGAATTAAGTACATTATTTAGTGGTTAAATAGTTAATCATTTGAGATTAATTGAGTAGTTGCACCACTGAATAGTTGATAGATAATTCCAGAACCTTTCCTGATTCATTATTAGTTGACCCTTTTTGAAATTAGTCTTACCCTTTTGAAGCTGCTCTTCTGGATTCTAGGTACCTGAATTCATTACTTGACATTAAGGGAGATCTAATATTGGGGGGAAGGGATTCTTTCTGGAGAAGCTCTCAGCACACCCGTCCACGTCCAGAACCGACAATGAACCCATGCTGAGCCAAGTACAGGCGAATCTTTAAACGAGGTCTTGATATGATTCCTGCCTACCTATGGTCCATAGAAACCATGCGCCACAAGAGGAGGGGCAAGTGTTAGCACAACTAAGCCCTAAACCCTGAACCCTAAAACCCGGGACCCTAAACCCTGAAGCCGACACCCCAAACCCTGAAAATCTGGCAGCTTCGCATGAAACAAAGATTTGGGCTCGAAGGCAATGCTTACCGGCTCTAGGGCCCAGTAAGGGTCCAGGCACGGCGTTTGCCCAAACCCAAATGGGAGTTTCCCAAAATGAGGGGTGCGTTTGAAAAGGGTTATGGGGTGAAAAAAGGGAAAACATATACAGGGATATGTAGAGTCTAGGGTCTCCCAATATTAGGGTACCTTAATGGGGAAGTGGGGATGCCTCAAATGGTATGACTTGTTTTGCAGGTGTTCGCTCTGCAAGGCTAATCTAGCAGCAATAGGTCTGCTGCATTACAGGCAGGCAGATGCAGAGAGGCATCAGCGTGCATACTAATAGTATTACTGATACGAATACTAATATTAATGCTAGTACTAATACAAATACAAATTCTAATGCTAATACTAAACTATTACAATCGAGGGAATCCAAGCTGCCACCCCAATGCACAGCGTGGGTTGGATCCTCGTTCCCACACCCAGTAACAGCTGCGTAATAAGTATCATAGGAATGATAACACAATTATGTCTTGCCCTGGATCTAACCCCCATTATGGACTGCTACTAGGTGGGAGCAGTACCTGAAGCATGAGTTCCAATTTCAATATCAAGAGATGCACCACGTCAGAGCCATGATGTCCGCTTTCTTGTTGCTGGCGCTGTTTTCGGATTGCCTGCTTACTGTGGTGGCAATGCCGCTGGAAGGCTCCACCCAATGCCCCTGCGTCAACCACACGGACTCCAGTTACGGCCGGGGTTGTAGGGCCCACGATATAAATGGCTCTCACTACCCTCAGTGCCTGTCTGCGGAGCCTCCGAAATGGTGTGATGACCACTGGTGCTATGTCGACAGGAGCAACTGCGATGTTACAAATGAGATTAGTGCTTCAGAAGGCGCTGAGAAGTACTGGAGCTATACCACTTGCGGCTATCGAGACTTGTTTCTGGAGTGTACTTCGCATGCGTTTTCCATGCATGTTCTCTTGCAGTCTTTCACAAGCTGGTATTAGCAGCTTTTGGTTGTCTTAGTTTCTTGTGCTGGCGACACTGTAGGTTTTCCTTGGCAAACATCACCGAGAGCATCCGCGGCCAGACGCTTCGTGTCCTCTTCATCAGCAACACTGGAGGTTGGAAAGGCAACTATGCCGGTCTTCTAGCGGTAGGGGGGGTTCTGAGTCTTAGCGTCTTCAGGGGTGTAGGAGAGTATTGATAGGGGTTACCAACTGCCTAGACACAACGAAGGAGAAGGAATCAAGGATTGGATCCTTACAGTAGTCCCTATACATTCCTGGATAGCAGTTAGCTCCATATTCTTTTCAATTTCTCCATTCCCTGCTAACCAGAGGCAAGATAAGTAATCCCTGGAACTCTAGCCTCACATCCATAACCTCCACAACCTAGCCCTTAAACCTTAAAACCTATTCCTTAGCCCCTTGAACCCTAAACCCTAAAGCCTAAACCAAAATCGCTCAGGCAACTACTGCAGCGAGCTGGGTCAGATTTGCGTCAACCAGCGCGGCCGGGGGCCGACCCAACGAATCTGGGTTGCTGTTAAGGAACTTAAATTAAGTTACCATAATGGGTATATATAGTAATTAATATGGTTTCCCAAATAGAGTAACTTAGTTTAAGTTCCTTAACAGCAACCCAGGAATAATTGACACCCTCACGAACTCTGCGGGCTTCCGCATCGAGCAGCAGCAAGATGTGGGCAGTTCTCAAAATTTCGGTCTCCTCCTGCCCCCAAGCCCAGAGACCCTTAGAATGCTCCTTCTACGGACCCTCTAAGACGGATGCAACTTGAGAGCTCCCAGGTGTCTCAGGCAGTCTTGGAGCAGATGGCCAGGGTCAGTTCATCCAGCTCCCAGTTTGACTTGTGCACATGGGCTACAGGCATTTGTCTGCATCATTATTTAGCGGTGGCTTTCTCTCAGGGATCCTAAAACCTTAAGCGACGTATGTCGCTTGTCTGCTGCCATTGAACCTTGAGCCTGTAAACCGACCTACAAGGCCTTGCACCTAGCCTCCTCGGTGCAGGCATGGGTTTCGTCGACATTTGCGGCTGCTCCATGGTGATGTTGCCCAGGCGTACGGACGCCAGCCCCTTCATCACCATGTGGTCAGAGCCTGTCCCTTCACCAGAATATATGTAAACTTTCAGTTCTCTTGCACTTTTCAAGTCCTATCACGAAAAGCAGCATCTAAGCCTGGAGCAAGAGGGCAGAAGCTAGGTCGGATTCTTGCAAAAGTGGGTCCATCGATCCCGCCCAGATCCCTAAAAAGCTCGTAGCCCTAGAGTCACCAGTTAAGGGCTTAGGGCTAAGCATTGTCAAATTATCGGTGGGCCTAAATGAACACCTAGACTGGAAAACAGAATGGAACAGCGCGTTGAAATCGGGGTTATAAGTTTTAAAGGGGTTGCTAGGAATAGTTACCATTAGGAGGATGCACTGTATAATTCTGGTTCAGGGTGCCTCAAATGGACTTCAATATGAAATCGGCCAGTATTCTTTAGTACCCAACTTCGCCAATCATGACACGACATATGTCAAAGGCTTTAAGTTTGTACCCTTATAATGTTTGTAACCCTAGGTCTTGGGTCCCAAATACCCATATTTAGGGTCTTTTTCCATGGTTTAGGGGCCCAAACCCAAGGGTACAAGCCCTAAGGGTACAAAGGAAAACTCCCTGAATGTGGCGAGCTCCAGGTCATAATGGTGGGACCTACGCGGTTGGAACAGCCTAGCGATGACTTTGTGTCCATGCTGGGCAGGGCCTTCAGGCCGTTCAGCCCATCTCTTTGGGGGACGGTCCCTGGGCTTCTTGGGGTCGATAGTCACCATTAGGTAGATGGAATATGGAACTAACCAAAATCATAACTTAGATCATCTACCCCAGACTCTACCTCCTTGAGGGGGACTGTAGGCTTTGGAGCTTGATTAAGGGTTCACGGAGGGCCTACGGTTTAGCAAGATGCCTCTTTTTCAATACAAGCCTTCCTCAGAATCGGTTCCATGCCTCAAAAATATGTTCCAAAGTGGGAACTTGAACTCAAGGGGTCCGTGGACTGCTCAGGTTCTTGTGATGGCCCTGTCCATTTCCTTCCTGATCACGCTGCTGGAGCCCGGGGCCCTTCCTTGATTCTGTCTAGGGACCAGAAAACCCAAGTCATACTCAATGAATATCCTGCAGTCTTCGGTATCTCCTATGACGGATAAAATCATTTTTTAGTGCGCGCCTTGCCTACCTCGGTTTTGGTTGGGAATTTGCAAGGCTGATGCCTTTCGGCAAGGATATACAATCACATACACATATAGTAGTTCCAAAGTTTAGGGCCCCGTATAGCCACATTTGCCATGCCGAACCACACTCACAACTACCAAAACCAGGTTGGACAGATCGCAGCAGTTGGGGGTCACGAGCACTGGAGCTATAGTATTTTGGCAGCGTAAAAAGGGTCCTCTATTTCTGGAAACTCCCATACGTGTATACATGTACATGTACAGTTGCGGGCGACCAAATCTTCTTTACTGTCAGCTCTACTGCCGCTACGAGACATGATGCTGGCCGTTGCCTTGGAAAGAGGTCCAGCACAATCGAGAGCAAAGCCTTACAGTACCCATCACGGCCATGACTTGCTGATGGGGGACTTGACATGTCCCCTTTCGGTCTATCTTTTCCGCAGACCCCAGAATATGAGAACTCCCACTGACTGCTGAACGCTGGGCACGAAAAATCCCAGGTTCTGACCAGGTAAGATCCTTTAGAGTTGAGGAAGTCTACCTAGTTACTTATATTCCTCACAGGCTGTTGAGCCTGTTGAGCCTGTTGTTGTTGTTGTTGTTGTGGTGGTGGTGGTGGTGGTGGTGGTGGTGGTGTGGTTCTACTAGCTGATATTGAAAACCTGCATGATCCACCCTATCAACCCCTAGAGGTTTCCTTTTCATTGTCCATGTTGTTTTCCATTTGGTTTCCGTTACCGCAGTCTACTACTCTCTACACTTGGAATACATTAGGCCAATGCCCTTTACAGTATTACCCCGGAAATATGGAGTTAATCGGGCCTTAATATACCTACAGTTGTCCCTTGTGGTGCCCATTGCCGGGTGGGGCGAGATTGATCCAGGGAATGCCATGAAGTGGGTGTCAAGCTTCGAGGGATCCCTGTCAAGCCCTAAACCGTAAACCCTAAACGTCAAGTTATGGGAAACCGGCCTGGAATTTCGTCGGTATTGGAAGCCTCCTGAATCCAGATAGTCCAATGTAGGTAATAGGGTTGGGGGATTAGGGAACAAGGGTATATGGTTGGGCATCCAAGTAGCCCTATGTAGGTAATATTTACAGACGCCCAACGTAGGTTTCCTTTGCATACTCGGATCCCTAGGTAAACAAATCTGCTCGAAAGCTTATACAGGCCGACAACTGAATATTAAGTATCTCCACCATAGGACCATCTCTTGCATTGCTTCCTTTAATGGACCTGCAAGTGCCAATCATACCTATATACTAGGTTGTCAACCCCTTTCCGGGTCCCAATATATTACGGGCTTTTTAGGTTCCCCAAAACGGAACAGTTCGGACAACGTACCATAAGATTTGTGCCCCCCGAGGAGAAGGGCGAGGGCGGTCAGTTTCAAGAACTTGACACCAGCTGGTTCAGTCATGGTTTCACGTTTTGCTTTTCTGGGTTCCTGTTATGGTACTCCTGATCCTGGAAAGAACGGGCGTTTGTTGGGTCTTGCCTTTGGGGTGTATGGTATCGGCTTGGCCCCCCGGAGCCCCTGTACAACCTACCCCCCCCGCTAAACCCCGAACTCCAAAAACCCTTTCAAGGGGTAACCAGCGAGGTCCCCAGCTAAGGAGCGTGTGGATACATTTGGTGCGGGGCTCTTCACGGCTTTCTTCAGCCTGGTTACCTTCGAGGCAGAGTATTCCTTGCTGGTTCAGAGTAGGAAATGAGAAAAATGTATTCCCTATATAAATATAAGTCTCTTATTCCCTACTACCCCACAGTAAGCTTAGGGGTTGAGGATTTAGGGAGTTTGTAGGGCGTGTAAGTGGCGAGTTGCTAGGTGAGTAGCCTTACATAAGGCTGACATGAGAAGCCAGGAGTTGCATGATCACAACCTAGGTGAGGCTCATCCAGGAAGGAATCCTCTCACCCGGAATTGCGGGTGCATGCGAACATTGTTTCACAACCGGGGCATGGGGGTTTATGAGTATCTGAAGCAGTTTTTGGGGTCTACATGATTTTTAGTGAAGTGTACCTAGGGTTCAGGGGAGTGTTGGTGAATGGTGAATATTTTTGCATGTTTACATGTGTATGTTTATATAAACGAAAATACTTATGCTATGGTGTATACATATACACACATGCATGTGACCGGCCGTCCGCGTCGCAAGACCGGCATCGAAAGCCATGACTCACATAATGTACGAATCTCGTATGGATTGGGATGATAAGGTAGTCTGGAAACTGAAGGTCTCAGCCAGCAGAACGCCATGGATTCCGCTACTATCCTCATCTGTACTACCCGTCCAAGATTTCAAACTCACTATAGCCCACAGCTCCAACTGTAGCTGGGTAGCTCCAATGACTTGGGGCAGATCCCTTGATGAACCCATGGTCCATATGACTCTAATATGACCCCACAGCATCCTCATCATCTCCTACATTATCTGAGAAAAGATGCCAGATAACACCGTGCCCCAAATCCTCCGAGCCCCCGCCACACCCCGTCTGCCCAAAACTATGAACTCTGAATCCCAGTCGAAGGCAAATGCAGGAGGAGATTTACCGTGTAGGGACCTTATACAAGCCATAATATAAATTCAATACACAATTCCAAAAGGTCCCGAATGCTCTTAAATTGCATATAAACTCCCCCCATGGGTAACCCCCCTCGCGAGATAACCCTTAGCCCGCACTCCACGCCCTAAACTCCAGGCCATGGTACATAAGATCTGAACCCTACCGGGGGTTATATCGGGGATTATATTGGGATTATATTGGGGTTCTATTGGGGATTATATTGGGACCCTAAACCCTAAACCCTATAGATCTAAAGCTCTAACTTACACGCCTGAAAACCCTTGAGGTGCAGTTCCAGCCGCAGACAGTTGGAGGGCGCATTCTCACTCTTGGTCTGTCCTTCATGTTGCTGGATCGTTATGGCCAAAATATAGGGATTTCACCGCTCCCCAAATGGTGGTTTAGATGGGACAGCGGTTCCACACTTCCTTAAGCTCAAGTTTTAAAATGGTTATGCACTAGACAGCAGTTTTCGGGCTCAGAGAGATTAAGATTCGGGGTTTGGGGTTTGGGGTGCTCTTTAAGGCTTTGGGACTTAGAGCTTAGGATCTCAGGAAGTGCTTGGCAAAACTAACATGGAGACCCAAACAGGTGTCTTTCAAAAGTCTACAGTTTCTGCAAAGTCAAACCCTAAACCGCGGTTCCATGTTTGATTGGAGAAGGCCGCTAGAGTTTAGGGCTTCGGCTCTTGGATGAGGTCTCACACGATTTACACCTTTCACTGGGTTGCTGTCGGTGATCTTTTGTTGCTGCAGGTAGGTTGGGGATCCTTTGTGAGTTGTATGCTAAAATTGCTGGAAGCAGGTTTTCCTTCGTTTCCGCCTGGCGCTCTTTTACTTGTCTGCGTGTCTTGTGCGGTTTGGTTTTGGCTTTGTAGATGCTGTGACAGCATTCTCTTTGTGTTTTAAGATTCATTTGGAGTCGCACTTCTTCACGGCTCCACACACAGACAAGGTTGGTCCTGCTGGTCTCTGGCTATACAGCAACTCAGCTGGCGAACAGCGTTTTGAAATCTTTGCGTCTTCCTAGTACGTGCTGCGCATAACTGGCACTCCAGATGGGCTTTGAGAGTAGCCTTCTTTTTTTGGAAGAAAGGACCCCAAACCTTAAACCCCAAACCCTAAACCTTATACACCCTAATCCCTCCCCGTGGGCCTTACTTGAGGCTGGGGGAGTCTAGTGGTAACGTGGGTTTTCGTATAGGGTACAGTTGGGGGTAGTATCCCTAAACCCCTGAAACCGAAAACCCTAAATCCCTAAACACTAAATCCCTAAACCCCAAATCCCTAAACCCTAAACCCCTGAATCCCTAAGCCCTAAACCCCTTAAAAGGCCACTCTGGCATCCTTTCTGGTCGTGGAGAAGCGTCTGACGTCACCCATTGACAGCCTTGATGATGCAATCCGGCTGAGCTACAAGGTGGGAACTGGGTTCAGGTCTCCGCCAAACCTGAAACCCTAAACCCTAATCATAAACCCTAATCCTAATCCTTAAACCCTGAACCCAAACCCTAAACCCCAATCCCGGTCTTAGGGCCTTAGGGAAGGGCCTAGGGCTCCGAGTTTTTTTATAGTGATTCCTTAGGTTCAAGCCTCCTCTGAGCAGTAGTGACCGGGGGGGGATGGTACTTATATTTGTGTCCCTGGATTTCCCAGTAACAGCGCAGTTAGTGGTTGGGGGACAGCCCCAAAAAAGATCCCAATTCTGGTCTTGTGTTTGTGATCGTTTTGAGATTTGCTACTTTTGAACATCACGCACCATCCTCACCTAGAGTCCATCTTAAACAAAAAGACTTCCTCAACACCATAACAAGACCCCGTAGAATTTGTACTCCATCTACTGAACGGGGGGCCATAAGCCCTGATCCCCCCTAAAACTTATAAACCCTAGACTATAAGAATACTTCGTGGTCACGGGGATCGGGGAGGAGATGTGGGCTCCCGGCTTCAGGGTTGATGGATTTGGGGTTTGTGCCCGTGGGTTCGGATCCTAAAGCCATGGAATACGGCCCCTAAGATGTCAGGGAGCCAAAGCTCAAGGGCTCAAACCTTACTGTAAGGGTACGAAGTTGCAGTCTTGGTTTGAGTCACCATAGACCCTAATAAACCCTAATAAACCCTATAAACCCTAAAAAACCCTTTCAACCCTAATAAACCCTATAAACCCTAAACCCCAAGTGCCAGGTCTGTGTCCATAGCTCTGATAGCGGCCTCGTGATGCAGAGGGGGGTCTCCGAAACCAACACCGTCGTTTTGAGCTCGAGAGGTGGGCCCGGGGCTACATCCATTGGGGTAATATTAGGGATATACTGAGGTTGTATGGGGATCATGGAAAAGAGAATGGAAACTATTACAGTGGGTTATATAGGGTTTAGGGTTTAGGGCAGGGCCTCGTTTCTGCCTAGAGGTCAAGGAGGTCAGGCTTTTCCGGTTGGGGCTACCCGTTCGTGAGCTCCATGGGAGATATAGGGCCCCTTAGCATGTGCTGCTTGGTCTATACTGGTGTTGGATGGGGAAGACATTGAGCGGTGCGACATCTTGAAGAGTAAAAGTTTTTGGGCAGAGGAGGGGAGGGAAGTTCCAAAACTGGGGGGGGCGCGTGTTGGAAATCCTTGGGGATTGAAAAGAGCCAGCCGGGGCTTCTTGCAGGGATTGCGTAGGAAGATTTTTTAGAAGCTCCCCAGAAGCGGTGTACCTCAAAGCCCGAGCCCTAAATCCTAATTAATATTATTAATATTAAGAATATTACCAATATTAGTAATATGAATTATTCATAATATTAATATTATTATTATTAATACTATTAATATTGTTATTAGACCTGACTGTCAGAGGCGACGTGTTACCAAGCATCGGCTCCTCCTGCGACGTGGCGGTGCTGCGGCAAGAGGATTTCGAAGCCTCCCAAGCTGTGTCTCAATTTCCGTGCAGTAAACATATTTTTCTTGTATTGATGCCAGTTTACGGGGACTAGCGGACGCTGCTGCTGCTGCTGCTGCTGCTGCTGCTGCTGCTGCTGCTTTTGCTGCTGCTTTTGCTGCGGCGACGCCGGCAGCGGTGGCCGCTGCTCCTCCTTTCCGCTTGAGCATCCCAAGGTCAACCGGGGCAGCTTCTGCGAACTTACGAAGATCGGAGATCCCATCTCTGCAGGTTTAATTGGAATGGCCGTCTCGGAGAAGTGGGCATGGGCTTCTTGGCAGTTGCAAGACAATTCTAAACCAAGAACCGACTTATGATCTACGATTCTACGTATTTCCGCGATATGCGCGCCCAGCCTAGAACATTTTGGCTGGCCAGCTCGAGAGACGTGAGTTTCAGCTTCATATTCAAACCTTGAGGCAAGGTATTTCGACAAGTAGATGCCATGAGTGACCGATATACAAGGTAACAATACCGGTGATCGTAAGCGGTGGAGGAGGCCTAAAGCATTTAAGGGCAGCAGTCAGGATGTGAGCCTACAATTTGTAAGGAACTTGCGCGAAAACTTGAACACCGGGGTTGCTAGTTGCTTTACCTTACCTTAATCTGCATCTTGGGAAGGCAGCTGGCATCTGGGCGAGTTTCAGCTGGTAAGGGCTTTCGCTTCGGCGCTCAGGCGGATGGAATTCAATCTTTCGTATTGGTACCAGCCTAGCTTAGACCCCAAAGTAATGATTCTTGACTCATGTTTTGGGGTTCAATGTTTCTGGTTTATAGTATGCCGACCAAGTGAGGCCTTGCGCTATGCAATGACAACGATTGACCAAGAGGGGCATGTGCAGGATGCGCTGAACGCATATAGGCCTGAGGACTTCTGCAGCCGCGTGGCACAAGAGGCCTTGTAGGGTCTAAGGTTTGGTGTTACGGCTTAGTGTTTGGGTACAAGGTTTAGGGGCTAGCCGCTAGGGTTCAGGGCTCCCCCCACAGGGTGCCCCAAAACAAGTCATGGACTGCTTGGATACTAGTTGCCCAGTCGCAGGGCCCAGCTTCCATTATGATTTCCATACGATTCTCCATTCTTGGGGGTAGTATCCCTAAACCCATATCCCCAAATTTCCGTACATATCCCTGCAGACCCTCCATGTATCTCCACCCCTAGTAGATTTTTACCCTACATATGTATCTGTCCCCAACCCTTCCATCCCTGCAAGTAAGCCGCCCTAACCCCTAAACCAGGAAACCACCCCAAACCCTAAACCAGTGAGCCACCCTAAACCCTTTACCAGTTGGCCACCCTAAGCCCTGACCCTTAAACCGTGAAGGCACAGGCAACAGCCGAGCCTCCCGCGCTTCAAGTCGAGGGCATGGCTGGACCTTTCGTTCCCTGGCCTAAAACTCTAGTACTTGGAGGTTCAGTTCGACAGGCAGACCTGCCAAAACTTCCTGCATACGGTTGATACTAAAACCTTGCATAGGCTTAGCCTTTGTACACTATAGCACTATAATTTTACAGGTTCAAGGTACTTCAGGCCATGCTCGATTTTTGGTCACCACCTGTGTAGCGTCTTAACCAGTATAGAAGCTTCCTCATGTCTCCCGTCAAAAAAAGGCCGAAGGAAGTTGTAAGTCCTGCAACTCAGGGCCTTGATTGCCCTAAAAAACAGGTTTAGAGAGTAGGGTTCCCTGTTTATTACCTTATATTACCCTAGAGAACCATATAGCGCCAATATTATAAGAAGGGTTTGGGGTTTTGGACTTTGAGGGTAAGACTGAATATATGACTGAAAATTCAGAGGTTTCCTAAGATTAGAGGTACCTTCTTGGGGGCCCCCTAATACTGGATTACAGTGTTTTTGGGTGTGTCCATATTGCCGCCCCCCTCCCCCGCGTGTTGAACGCTTGCGGGCTATGTGAAAGCGGCGTTGCTGGGACACATACTCAACCCATCCAAAAACGGCCGTCAAATAGACGCTGAAAATTCGCTCGCTCCGTACCCTGACGCTGCATGCTACGCAAAAGAATAGACATTAATTATAAACGCTATCGCGCGCCCGCCTCGGCTGGCGGGTCGCGGAGCACACGAACAGGTCATGGGGTGTAATAGTTGACACGTGGGGTTTAGGCTCGGGGGAGTAACTCAGGCAAGCCTCACTTCAGGCTGTTTGTTGCATGCGTGTTGCAGCATGCATTGGAGGGCCGGCTTAGTCCATCAGCCTTATAAGTGAAGGAGTTCGCTAGCTTCGAGAGCTGCAGCCAGGTACTCTGAAAGGCTCCGCTTGCATTAAGGCAGGCCATGAGGGCTGAGGGCAATGAGCATGAGCCCGACGAGGCTGCTGTGGCCGCCGGGGCGCCGCCCACGAACCCCACATCAGGCGCGATAAGCGCGCTGACCGCGCTGAAGGCGCTGGTCGCTGAGGGCGATGAGGGAAGGAAGGGCGATGAACGCGACGAGGGCGCTGAGGGTAATGAGGGCGATGAGCGCGATGAGCGCAATGAGCGCGATACCGGCGCTGAGGGGGCTGAGGGCGATGATCGCGATGAGCGCGATGAGGGCGCTGAGCGTGCTGAGGGCGCAGGGGGCGATGAGGGCGATGAGGGCGATGAGCGCGGCGAGGCCGCTGTGGCCCCTGCCGCCCACCAACCCCACGATGAGGGCAATGAGGACGATGAGCGCGCTGAGGGCGCCAAGGGCGCTAAGGGAGATGAGTGCGCTGAGGGCGATGAGCGCGACCAGGCCGCTGGGACCGCCGCCCACCAAGCCCAGATCTGGCGGATGAGGTCGATGAGCTCGCTGAGGGTTAAGTACATGGTCTGTAAAAGGGTGAGTTTCATGGTCCCCTCAACGAAGCCCTACGCATCTACCCGATAAGATGAACGGAGTGACAGGGGGAAAGCCATGCAGAGATATGTGTTAAAACCACTCTCCTTGTTCACCATGCAACAAGAGGCATGAAGTGGCAAAGAGGGAAAGCCATGTAGAGACCTATGTTAAAACCACCTCATTTTCAACGTGCGATAAGATGAATGGAGTGACGTAGGGAAAGCCTTGTAGAGACAAACGTATGTTAAAACCACCTCCCTTTTCACCTTGCAAGAAGGAAGCTGAGCCATGTAAAGATTTGTGTTAAACCACTCCCCTTTTCACATTGAGACAAGATGAATGGAGTGACAGAGGGAAAGCCATGTAGAGATACGTGATGATATAAAGCATATAAAAACCATCCTCCTTTTTCACGACGCAATAAAAGGCATGAAGTGGGAAAACCTTTCGGTTTCCAAGTGCGCGTTTCCGATAGCTTTCCAAAATCGCCTGCGGTTCCGCAGTCAGTCCTGTTTCAGTTTACAACTCCGAGCGCGGAGTAGTCTCCCAATCCGTGCGCCGTAGTTTCCGTGTTCGATTGCTTTCCAAAATCGCGGACGCTGCCACTTTCCGCAGTCCTGTTCCAGTTTACAATTCCCAGCGCGCATTAATTTCCGAATCCGTGCGTAGTAGTTTCCGAATCTGCACGTAGTAGCTTCCGAATCCGCATTGTTTAATTTCCGAATTCGCGTTTTTCAGTATCCGAATTTGCCTGTTGCAGTTTCCGAATCCGCGCCTTCAGTTTCCCAATCCGAGTTCCCAGTTTCCGAATCCGCCCGCAGTAGTTTCCGAATCCCAGTTTCCGAATCCGCATATCTTGTTTTCGAATCGTCGATCCAAACCTAGCCTAGCCTAAAACCCTACGACCAGCTGACCCCGAAAGGGGCTAAACCTCGAAAAAGGCTAACCTAGGCTGGGCCCTAAACCCTATTTTCGAGTCTGCGCCTCAAATTCCCTCATAAAACTCGGGACCTGTGCGGAGCCCTGTACCCTCCAAAAAATTGCCTAAGCCTAATCCCCACCCACCGCTTTAGGGGGCCCTGAAAACCACCCCTGCAACCCTGACTGCGACCTTCCTCGTCCGCAACAAGCGCCTGACCTGCCTGGGCTCCATGACATCTTGGCCGCGCACGAAGCTCGTGGTGGTGGTGGTTGTTGTGGTGGTGGTAACCACGTGTACCACACCTACAGACCTCTATAGTTCATTGGGCGGCAGGTGGCGAGCTCGAATGTAGGGCTCCAATGCGAAGGTCTTGTTACTGTGGCATTTTGAGGCGCAAACTAGGTTTGCCAAACCAGCCAAACCACCAAACGGGCAGGGTCACCATCCTCGCAATTGTCGTCGCTTGCTGTAGTTGTCGTCGCTTTGAAATCTCTGCGTTTCAACAGTCGCAGGGATGAGGCCTTGGGGGGCGCCATCATCGTACTTGTCTTGGTTTTCGACGCCTAGAAGCTGCCATCCTCATGATTGTCATCCCGTTCAGTTTCTAGTGCTAGGTTTACTCGGTCCTATTCACTGATCCGATTCATCCATGTCAAATGCTCGTTGTGGGATCCTGCCAAATTTCTCAACCATTCCAGAATGGCGCGCGCAACCGACGAAAATTCAACTGCCTGTAGGTACCACAATACGTAAGAGAAAGAGAGAAACGTCAAATGGACGCCAAGCGTCCAAGGCCCCCCCCATTTAGGGAAACTACTGCTGGCATGAAAGGCAGTACCTTATGCAGTTAGAGTTCATGGTGCTTCAAACGTTTATCGTAATTATCTAAGTCCCTCCACGTGAGGTTCTGACGGCGATCATTACCGTCGTCGGTGCTGCGGTCCACATCATGAAGAACTTAGTCGACAAGCACCGTGGTCGGGTCAAAGCGGCAATCCGAGATGAAACCTGATTGTGAATAATTGGGGCTCTCTTGATATAGCCTCGTACAGTATTGCAGATTATAGTGCACCTGTGTAGCATACTGCTACTTGACGGGTTCAGACTCCCTCAGCCATGAACCTTGCTTTAGCGTTAAGGCTTTGAAGTCCAGCCAGGGTTTTGCGGTTTGGGCAGCGGCTGCAGGTCAGCGTGCTCTTGTCTTTGGGCTTGGAACTTCGGGTTAAGGTTTGGGCTCTGGGCCTTCATCTCTTCAAGGAAACCTCCAGCTGGATAGTTAATTACGACGTGGGTGCGTCCTTGTAAGGCTCGCATGAAGCTCGTATAAGGGCAATGGGTTCAGGCTTATCGCTAAACCCTGAAACACGATCTCTTGTTGCATGGCAAGCACCATGAATCCAAGGAAGGAGCGGCCGAGTAAACCCCAAGCCAAAGCCAGGCAGCCGCCCCTAAACCCTAAACCTTCATCCAAAAGCCCTAAACTCACCTCAAACCCTAAACCTTAAACCCTAGACCTTAAGTCCTAAACCCTGAACCTGGCAGCTCCCAACGGGAGGGGGAGCCAAGACTCCAGAATGGACATTTCCATAAACAGGGAGACCCTAATATCGACCTCCAAAATGCTAAAATCCTTGCAATTTGGACCACCCAAAAAGATTTTCCTTGGAAACCCTAAGTGCTAATCCCTCCCCAGAACTCAAAACTCCGGAAATGTTGACTTCCTCAATCCCAGGCGCCTGCAGCCCTAAATTCCAACCTTAACCCTTTCTATATATGTATATATATCTACATAGATACCCCCGATCCAAGCAAACTGCGTCATCTTGAATGTAGTGTCTATGGTCTGTCTAGCTTAAACCCAACGGGGGACATGTATTTCTATAGTTGTTATTTTTATGCTGACAAGGAAGGGCCTCAGACAAAAGAGACTGGGCTGGGCGAAGAAGTGGCGGACGCACCAACCGCCCAAGGATCGCCGGTGCATCTTGGGACAGCTTTCGGATTTCCCAAAACCCCAGACCCTAGATGTAGGCTTTAGTTTTTTAGGGTTTAGGGCTTAACCTACATGGTCTGAGTAGGGTTGTCGGCAATATTGTTCTTTGACTCTCAGGCTAGGCTGTGATTCAATGATTTCTTCTCAGTCATTGTGGCCCGTCATTTTATGTAACTTATGCCGCTAGGCCTTCAGATGTCCACGTATCCTATACCATAATCATGCCAGGAACCTAGGGTCGGAATGTCGGTAAGCTTTCAGGCTTCGACATTCAACCACTGCAAGCCCCGTATGTAAGCCCTGATTCCATTTCATGTTCCGTTTTCTTTTCATTGGGTTTTCCATGGTAATTCTTCAGGCGTCTGTGATAAACCCTAGGAGCTGAACAGCTTAAGCCGTAAACCCCTAAAGGCTAAATCCCTAAACCTATTACACCACTTCAACGTTCAACTGCGCGACAAAGGCATCCAGTGCCTGTTGCCATGGACGTGGACTTCCCTCAGAAGGCTATAGCTTCGCCTGCAGCCGGGGACTCTTCAGAGCCTTGGCCTTCTCAGGGAAAGAGCTAGTTTTGGGTTGAGGGTTTAGGTTTCCTTGAGGGGCACCCATCATAGAAATCCCGCTTCGGGTGGAGGTTAATTATAAATAATCGCAGACAGGACCTCCCTTCCTGGAATTGCCCTTGACATGTATACATACTAGGAGTTTAGGCTAGTGCTCATATATGTATATATATACATATATATATACATATTGAGATGTATAGGCACATTCCGCAAAGGCCCCCCCAAAATCTATGTTAGATCCCTGTATGCCACTAGAGTCCTTAGAACCACTCAATTCTGAAAAGCTCCCGCGCCAGGGATGGAGTCCCAAATCTCTTGGGTCATTCCCCCAACCAGTAACTGTCCTTAAAGGGGGCCTTATTAAGGGGCTAATAGAATTCCTATTACCCCTTGTGGTAACAGTTACTGTAAGGGGGAATAACCCAACAAATCTCCTAGATTATCCAGCTGCTCGTGCAAAGCATATGCTTTTTTGAGAATCGCAAAAGACTGTGTATACGTCTATGTACATATGTACGTATATAGTCCCCCTTAAGTAGATAGAGTATGGGGTATAGGGGGATGTTACTATGATATACCCAAAGCCATATTCTATCTACTTAAGGGGGACTATAAACCTTAAACCCTAAACCCTAGACAGTAGTTTCCATTGTTTCCATTATCCCTATATAACCCCTATATATCCCTATATAACCCTATAAACCCTTAAGGGGGACTATAATATCCTTAGGATCCCTGGGGACCTCCCTTGTTGGGAAACCCCATTTTAGTAGCGTAGCAGGCTGAGGAATTTCCCGCAAGCCTTCCAAAGCATTCCTTAGGTCTCATGGAAGTCTTTACCGGGTTGCTGTTGAAGAACTTAAACTAAATTAGTATAACAAGGAAGCCATGCTATTTACAACATACCCATAATCTGGTAAGTTGTTGTAAGTTTCTTATCGCTACCCAGTTTATGGGATAAGCGTGATGGCGATTATCCGCCTGACAACGTCCCGCCTGTAGACGGCACCAAACACTAAGATGTGTGACCTTGAGCAGTTGAGGAAGCCAGTGAGCACATCACTGTGGAGGCAGAAGCAGTGAACGCAGGGCAAGTGCCTGAAAGCAGGCTAACAAAGGGCTTGCCCCAAAAAATCTGAATGCGATTGCAAGTGCGTGTGATCCATGCAAACGCATGTGGTCCCTTGTTTTAAAACGTCACCAGTGTTTTCACCGTCTTCGCAGCTGTATACCAGCTGCCAGATAGGTCCGTAGGCACATTATGGCGTGATACTGGCAGCGCCTTCCTGAGATGCGGATGTTGCTGGTCTTGTTGCAGGACTTCAGCCTTATTTGTGACCGTGACCGTATGAGACTGTAGGACTTCAACCAGCGGTAACTTGCGTTTTTCTTCACCTAGATAAGAGCTGGCATGGACATTTGGGCGGGGATCCTCTATTGCAGACTCTCATGCTTACAAGCTGACGATCATGCAGGCGAGGGGGTTCGGAGTATTGCGTTTTCATCGAAGATACTGCACCCGCTGAAGATCAGAACAGTTCGTGTTGATATTGGAAATCCTGCACGACCTCAGTAGACTGAAATATCATGATTTGCATGGTTTAGGGCATTCGGGTCACGCAGGATTGTTAGTATCGATCAAGCAGGGGCATTGCATTTCAATTTGTGGCTGCCGGGAACGCTCCTGAGTAAACTTCCAGGGGGCATTGGGCGAGAGTGCAGCACTACGAGCAAACCACCAAAGCAAAACCTTTAAGCTTCAGGCCCTAGACCCTTCAAGTCCTAAGCCCCTTAGCCCTCGAACCCTCGAGCCCTCGAACACCTTGCATATACGCCCAGGTCTGGCCAGAACCCTAGTCGAAACGCTATGAAGTAGGAGGTTATTATGGGCTTTGATGAGTGGATCTCGGATTTCTTAGGCGCGTCGGCGTGTGCGCATGCCCTTCCCTTGACTTGATAATTCACCCCCACGAAAAACAAACATGATTATTTCATGGTACTCTATTGGACATGTCAAATCTGGCAGGAGAATTTTTGGGTGAAGGGGTTAGAGGGTTCCTCAGGAAGATCGGTAGGTGCATAAATTGGGTGTCCGTTTCGGTAAGCCATTGCTAAAGGATTTTCCACACAGAACCCCTGCTGGCCCACAAGTAACCTTTTCAAGCTGTAAGAACAACCCAGTTTCAATGACATTTTGTCTGCATAATCCTTGGTACCTTTGAAACTCGAACCAAGAGCCTACTTTGGCAACTGTAGAAGTCCGAGTAGTTACCAGCCTTATTCCCTTATGATCCTCGTAGACTTCGAGCATCACATACCCATGCCCTGTTCTGATTATTTAGACCTTTACATACCCCACATAATCTCAATTTCAATTTCATTTCTTCTTCGATTTCCGTTTGCTTCTCCACTATCCTAGAGCCCCTAATGTGGGGCAGAGCCCTGAGCCCTGACCCTAAGCCCTAATCCCTAAACCCTAAATCCAAATACGTAAGCCCTTACCCTAAACCCTGAACCCTAAACCCTAAATCCCAAACCCTAAACCCTAAATCCCAAACCCTAAACCCTAAAGCCCAAGCCCTAAACCCAAATCCCTAGACCCCACAAGCCTTAGTCATCCCGAGGCCTCCACAGGGCTGATGAGCTTCGGGTCTGCTGGGCACTCAGAAATCTGGAGATTTTAGGCGTAGGGTTAGGGGAAGATAAGGGTTCAGGGTTTAGGATTTAGGGTCTAGGATTTAGGGTTTAGGGGTCAGGGTTCAGGGATTAAGGTTTAGAGATTTTGGACACAGGGTTTAAGGGAGACCTCTACAGGGCTAACTACGGATGCTAATAGACTTCTTAGGATTCAATCGCGAGGGGTTTGCGCGTACAGACCTTTCACGGGGTCTATGGAATTCGACTATTTGTTGATAAGACATTCCTGGAGGTGTACAGGGAATTTGGGGACAATTTCAATATGAGGGTTCTTGTTGAAGTTTCGTTGGGCGCATCAAGCATTGTTAGGGGTTCGTGGTGCATGTATGTGCTGTGAGTCCATATGGTGCCAGGAAGTACCTTGGCTCAAATTGCAAGAGCGGTAGTGCTGATCTGATCCGTGGTCAGTTTGTAGCATAGTGTTTTTAGGACATGTGATATTGCTATCCATGATACACCTCAAACCGGGTTTGGGGTTTGGGGTTCGAGGTTCGGGTTTTGAAGTAGAGGTTTCTGGTCTGTGTCCCTCACGGCCTTACTCCAAACCTCTAGGGCTTAGGTGTTTAGGCTTTTGCCAGTGAACCCTCACACCCAAGCAGCAGGTTACTTGGAGCCGCGTGGCTCCAGCAAGGTCCGACACGGCAGCTGGGCAGACAACAGCATGAGATGTTCTCATTCTACGTGCCATAGCTCAGAATACGGGAGTTTCTCACAATATTCCCTGGGCCTTAGAGATTTGTGTGGGGATTAGATTTTCAACTGCGTTTTGGTCAGGGATCGAAAGTTTCTGGCATCCTTGCAGCTTGGGAATTTGGAGGCTTGAATCTACTCCGGGCTGGAAAAGTAATAGAAACTCCATTCCAGAATGGTTTTTCAGCGACACTCTCTTGGGCTGCCTGCTCAAGTGAGCTGCGGCCCGTGCCTTTTCCGATCCTACTTACACCTCCATTTCTATATCTGCCGCCATGGTACGTTCCACATATCCGTTTTGGTTGTCGCTTACTTCCTACCACACTCAACCAATAAACCTTAGACCCTAAACCCAGATCTAACGGCCGTATAAGTACGACGAGTCCCAGTTTTGGCTCCTCATGGGGCAGCATCTGCACAGTTGCCATTACATGACTGGGCCCACAACCAAACCAGAATCATAGCAGTCGTGTAATAGTCATAGGGTCCAAAATTTGCCAGGTTCAAGGGGGTGCGTTTCCAGATTTTCGGCATTAAGTAGTCATGCTAATGAAACACCCCCACCCCACCCGTCATATTAGATATGCCCCGCAAGCGCCCTTTGTTTTTAGGGGCATGTTTGATATCACGGTGTGGGTGTTTAGTATCATTATGAGGGGTCGAATTCTATCTACCAAGCCCGGTCTAAAAATACTACAGCACCTAAATTTAGGGCTTAGGGTTGATGCAAAAGGTTTTCGGGCTTAGGGCCCTAAGTCTCTAACTACAGCCTACATTCAGCCCCACAGTCTACGAATAGTAGGTACGTTGGGCCGTTTGGAGCCTTAGGGAAAGGGTAGAATTGTTATGGTCCCGGGACCTAGTCATGCTCTTTGCCTCAGCCTTTGCACTAGACCCAAAACCGTAAACTGCCCTCTAAACCCTAAACCCTAAACCCTCATTTCTGCAGGCCTTGCTGCACTCCGTGCCTCCCCACGCCACCCTGAGCCAGTGGTCGTCAGCTCCCAGTCTGGAAGTGGTTTGGGGGCTTATAGTCCCCCTTAAGTAGATAGAATATAGGGGTTATATTGGGATATTGGGAAAGAAAATGGAAGCTACTATTTAGGGTTTAGGGTTTATAGTCCCCCTTAAGTAGATAGAATATGGCTTTGGGTATCCCCATATACCACATATTCTATCTACATTAAGGGGGACTATACAGTGATACGTTTTGGGCTCAGGGTGTGGGGCAGAGGCCTTGCGGCGCCAAGTCTTCCCATACATCTGAATTGTAGTGTGCTGAGGATTTTGTAATAGGTATATCATATTACGATGTCCCCAGCAAGTAGTGATCATTTGATGATTTTTTCTAAGTCCGTGCCGTGCATCGTTTTGCAATGAATTGTGGCTCCCCTGTAGGCCTCTTGCAAAATTAGCCTGGCGGTGCTGGGGACACAATTTTAGGTTTAGGGTTCAGGGTTTGGGTTTACAGTTTAGGGTGTGGAGATCCATGCGATTTTCTGGTTTCTGGCTTCATCATCTAGCCCACCAAGGAATCCCGCAGCCCCGTGGCATTTTGGGAGCTGGTGTGGGGTCGAGCGGGCTGCTGCAGGTACAGTGAGAAGCAACTACCTAGAACAACCATGAGCAACCAAGCTTCCCTGACAAAAATGTGGCAACTACACATGTGCGTTTGGAGGTTGTATCTCGGTAGAGTGATTTGACTGCTGCTTTTGAAGAGAGCGGTAGCAGCGGTCGACATGACGGAAACCTCAGTGCCCAAAACCTGTCCATGGGGAGGAGGGTAGCATGCCGTAGGATGTGATGGTTTGAAGCTAGCCCTGCCGAAGTGAGACCTTCTGAGATGTTGCCAAAGTCCGAACTCGATAAGGGGGGCCTGAAATCTTGTGCACCCGCTGTTTAGTATCAACTTCCAAGCGGATGCTGACTGCTCAAGTCTCCACACCTCATGGACGTCTCGAGCCTTCCGCTATAATCCCTGTGTAACCAGCCGTTCACGAACCGTCATTAGAACCTGCGCTGACTGTTTAGCTGCCCTACACTCTCCAGCTTGCCCAATCCAAGTTGCGGTCAAGTTGGTGGCTATAAGTCTATAAGTGCAAGCTTAGCAGGCTCAAAAGCTTCTCAAGAAGGCGGAAGCCGCCGTGTGGTTTAAGGGTACCCGAAAGGTATGTCGCCAAACCTCACCGTCTAGGACCTTAACAGCCATGTCTGTTCTTCATGAAAAACGTAAGCAAAGCTCAGGGAAACACATTTACAACCTGACCACGAGGTTTCATAGGCGTCTGCATGCTACACGCATTTGCCGACGGAAACTGTTACCTGCCGTTGGTCAAGGCATCCGGGCGGATATAGATTCTTCAGGGGCTACGCAGAGATAGAGGAAATCTGCAGGGGTTATGTAGGGATATGCAGGGAATATACAGGGGATATGTAGGGATATAGAGGGTTTAGGGATGGTATATTGGAGAATGATGAAATACAAAATATCATGGAAACCGGTGCTTCATGGGGACATCTAGGGTTTATAGGGTTTAGGGCTATCCTGCTAGTCGTTCACAGGGAACCAAGGGATGGAAATTTAAATTGACATGCTACATTGGGAGGGGGCCTCTGCAGTGTTTAGTAAGGTCACAGCGCTGCAGGTACTACGACTACTACTGCTGCTGCTGCTGCTGCTACTACTACTACTACTACGACTACTACTGCTACTGCTACTACTGCTGCTGATGATGGAAGAACTATATAAAGAAGCACAGACATACGTGAGTAGTTACACACGACATACCCAGAGATTGATCCCAAGTAGCGTGCATACTATGAGTAATGATTAATGCGACCCGGGGTAAACGCGCCCGGGTTTTGCGGCTCAGGTGTGGAGCGTCCTCGCGATTTTGCACACTCATTCCAATGCCCTAAACCCCCCAAACTGCCATGATGTCTGAGCTTGTCTTGAACCCCAACTTTTGAACATTCGCAACACGCGAAAGGCCTAAACCCGAAGAATCTGCTGTGACATTATGACTGTGTTTTTGGCCGTCAGGACCTCATGACCGGCTACGTGGCCGTCACGGAAAATAGAAAGCCGCAGCTAGCACCCCTGGAGGAGCTTGGGAGAAGGCTTGAGGCTTCAGGGTTTCGATCGGCACCGGTCGAAGATGTTGCTTTTGCTGCCCTTGAAGGAATATGGTTGTTGAGTTGTCGGGCTGAGCAGTTTCGGTCACGTGTTGGGTCCGTTGGTTGGCGCGTCATAGAAAGTCATTGTTTTGTGCAGAGCCACATAGGCTTGTACAAGTTCCGCAGGCATCCACGGTCTAACGGCGTATATCCCTTAAAAAGGAAAGCTTGTCCTTGTTGGCTTTTCGTTGGTTTGACGCACATACGATTTTTTATCCGGACCTAGCTTGCGGACGTCCCCAGGCCTAATCCCCAAGAAAGACCCTTTGCGGTGCTATCATATGGGGCGCCGCAAGAAAGAGTAAATCGTCCAGGAGCCTTTTTGTAGCAAACAGGTCGCATGCTCGCATCGTAGTTAGCTGGTCCCACTGCTCCATACTGTACAGGCCAGGGTGTAACCCGAAAGCTAGTAGAAATTTGCTATTTTCTGCCCCATGTATTACGAGCTGAGACCGTCACCAGCTCTTACTTTGCATTCACCTTCTGGTAGGCCGGGACATCTGATTTCAAAATCCTTCCGTCCACTGACCTACCAGAACAGGACCCAACCTTCTACCCAAAAACCGGAAACCCTTCACCCTCAAAGCCCTATTGCCTAAACTCCTTCATAAACCTGTGTATAAGACTCTTCGTCCGCCCAAAAGGCACTTAAAGTCCTTTAAAACTCACTGGCGATTCTGAATTGACCTGCATAGTGGTCCCATATCACTCCAGCAATCACCTTTGTAGTGCCTTCCTTCATCTGCCACCAGCATCACTAGCAACCCTGAACCCCAAACTTTTTAGTAAACTCATGTAAACTCTATTTTCTTTTCCAGTACTGTCATTCCCTAGGAACCACCCTAAACCTTCAACCCTACAATTCCTACCATTTTCTCCATTCCCTACTGACTAACCACCAACAAGACAAAGGCTGATACGGTGCATACTAAGTATCCTGCATGACCTTACAACACTGAACTACCGGATTCCCGCATATAAGGTACATAGGGTCATCCAGGACTTTTCGTATTTAACTTTATAGGGTCCATAAACAGTACAAGCTTCCTTATTAAATCCTATTAAATCCTAAGTCCTAAAGCTTAAAAGTCCTAAATGCTAAGGTCAAAAAGCCTGAACATTAAACCCTTGACCCTGAACCGTAAGGTAACGCACTTTGAAGACCTTAGCCCCTAATCCTAAACCCTAAGGTGAAAACCTTGAACCGTGGACCTTGAACCCTAAACCTTAAACCTCAGCCCTAAAAGTTTGAAACACTAACCCGTTAAAGTCTACACCATAAGCCTTAAAACCCCATCCCTAAACCTTAAACCCTAGACCGCGAACGTTAAACCCTATCCGTGAACCTTCTAACCCTAACTCTAACCCCCGAACTCTAAACCCTAAACGCTCTAAAACCACCTAAACCTTAAAACCCTAACTCTCAGCCCTAAACCCTAAAGCCCTAACTAAACCTTGACCCCTAAACTCCAAACCCTGAACTCTAAAAACTAAATCCAATTCTGGATCTCGCTGTAAAGCGTTCTTCGCCCTGGATGCGAGGAAAAGGTCCGATAAAAAAAACCTAAATCCTAAAAACCTAGCGCTAACCCCGAAAGCTCGAACCCCCCAAATCCTAAACCCTTAGACCCTAAACCCCTAAACCCTTAAACCCTGCCAGGATAGTCTCGCCGAGCTCCAGAGGCGGCTCTTCGACACGTTCCACGGAAGGCGCCTGGTTTCAGGATTTAGGGTTTAGG
>CAJNIZ010043071.1:62662-113476 GCA_905231905.1 Symbiodinium pilosum
GTTTAGGATTTAGGGCTTACGGGTTAGGGCTTAATTAGGGTAGGGCTTAGGAGGTAGGGTTTAGGGATATATTTCCTTTTAAGGAATTACACGGCATGTATGGGCGTTATGAATGGGGATGTATGATTTTGGCTTCAGGGTTTAGGTTTTAAGGTTTGGGGGCAGGGATATAGAAGATATTTCGACCGACGCTGGAGGATCAAACTTCAAGAAAAGATGGAACCCAAGTTTATAACCTGACAGCCCTGAACCCCCCAAAACCTTAAATCCCAAGCCCCAAGCCTAGACCCATAAAGCCCCAAACATTAGCCCGAAAAGCTCCAAACCCCAAACCTTAAACCCAAAAAAACCGTAAAACCTCAACTTTAAGTGCCCTGAACCCCAAACCTCAAACCCTAACAGCCGAGGCCCACGCCTGCGCGATGCTCACTCCGAGGCGGAATCTACCGATTCCGGGGCCGCGGATACGGCCATAGCATCCGGGCACCGCAGGATGGTTTAGGGTGTAAGGCTTAGGTTTTAAGATCCAGGGCTTATTTTGTAGGATTTAGAGTTTAGAGTTCAGGGTTTGGGTATGATTGAGGGTTTGGGGTAAGTAGGGCCCCCACGAAATGCAGAGAACGCTGGGACTCAAAAACTTATGCTACTAAGGCTGAGACCGCTTAATAGGAACAGCTAAGAACCGTCGCAGGTCTACATTAGCATGCTTCCTGGACCCCGCAAAGTAGTTCCATTCTCGGTTTTGGTATGGTTTCTGGTTAGGAGTCTTACTAGGGTCCGCAAGAAGGTGCGCTGTAATACGTTTGAGGTACTCGTTAGGTTCTAGCTGAGCTATACGCCAAGATATCTGAATGACGTACCAGCAGCATACCTCTTCGTATCCTTAGTGCCAGTGAGGCAGCTCCGCTGTTGTCGTTTTGACGTCGACCTTGATACTCCGGTGCTTGTTCATGTTTTTCTTTCCTCCTGAGGTGAGTCGGAGTCTCCATAAACAAGGTTTCCCTGTTTGCATATCCCCGAACATTAAAAAGCTTCATTGTAGGAACCTCCTCCCCCAACAACACAAAGCTCCCTTAATGTTTGGAAACCCCCATGTGGGTAGGGAGCTCGTTTCATGGTATCGGTCTCAGCCTACTGCCACTTTGGGTAACTACGCCTATATAGAAGCACCATGTGAGAATGCTATCTCAAAGTATCGGTTTTCTTAAAACCTCCCACGATCCGCGGTCCTTCAAAATCTCCTGATAACCTTCAGCCCCAAAACCATACATCGCTAGTGTCCCACAGGGGGGCCCCTCTACTTGGAGAAGCTCCCATACATTGCCCTGCAGAACTTACCCTAATCCCCATGGAGAACGCTGAGCTCCAAACCCCAAACATCTGATGCTACACCCTCAACCCCCGCAGCCCTCTTCCCCTCAACCCTTACGCCTGAATGCAAAACCCCTAAAACCCTTAACCCTGACCCCTGAACCGATGCCCCAAACCCCAAACCCTAACCCCTCTAACACACCCATGACCTGAGGTATTGGGCTGTTCCCGGAAGCCATGGCTGCCCTAGCGAAAGTGGGGGTTCAGTGCCCTTCCTGACATGGCTTGTTTACGGTTTACGGGGTTTAGGATACATCTAGGGCTTCAGGTTTAGGCTAGGGATTTATATAACGCTGATAATGCAGTCCATAATATAGCAAAGAAAGTGGAACATGAATTGGCCACTGCGATTATGTAGTGGTTGATGGAAGGCTGTCGAAAAGGGGACAACTGGGGATGTTGCAGGGTTTCTGGAGGCTATGACTATACTTACCAAGTGCCCTAAAGGTAGCCGTATAGGAGGATTATTATAGGGGATTATCCCAAACCCCCAAACTTTACCATGTAAGCATTCTGTGCCCTGTTGGCAATCCCCTGGCGCTTAAACCCCAAATCTACACCCTAAGCCCGACGCCTTAAACCTTGGGTATTGCCTCCACCCAGTAACAATCTATCAAAGGGGTAACATGAAGGGCCATAGATTTTTCTAATTTCCTATCCGACTGATACTGAGTGGGAGCGCCCAGAACTTATCTTAACTCTTAGACAGGAATGGGAGCTTTCCCTAAATTAGCATGGGAACAAAATTTTGGAGAATCAAATCGAAAAGAAAAAGAAGATGAAATGAAAACTGAGCTTAGGATTTGGGTGCCCCCAAATTAGGGATGCCTTTTTGTGGGTCCCTATAAAGCAAGGGTTATAGCACTTTGGGATCTACATCAGGGGTCCCCTATTTGTGGAAACCGCCAAATATTGAAGGTATTTCCGAAACAAAGGAACAACCCAATGTTAAGCGTGTACATATACGTGTGTGCGTGCATGCAATTCTACACATACACATGAATATACACATTTATACACACACTTATACACATAAATGTGTGTCAGTGTGCGTTTATGTATATGTTCACATGTGTAAATAAATACATATAGATGTGTATTACGATGGTGTCGCAAACCGTGCTTGCTCAGGGGGCGTGCTTTCAGGCTGAATGCGCGCTTGCTCCAGCTGGCGCACGTAGTTGAGCGAGCACCCAAACAGCCACGAAACACCGTATTCCAGCAAGCATGGCCACTGAGCGCCATGTTTGGGCTTCAGACTTCCAACAAATGCTTGCAAGGCTGACAACAGATCGGACTGATTTTACAAACCGTGCTTGCTCAAGGTGCGTGGTTTCAGGCTGCGTGCGCGCTTGCTCGGGTTGACGAGCACGAGCGAGCGAGCACCCTGCCAGCCACGAAGCACCCAACTTGAGCAAGAATGGTTTTCAAACCCCTAGATGTATGTGTATATGCATGTTAATGTACATATGCATTTATAGTTTATCATATATACAAATGAAAATTGTATACTAAAATGTACATATATATAAATGGATATATGTACATATAGATACCACCTATTTCCGCCCCAGAGCTAGAGCCGCCATAGAACCCTAAAGCCTGAACCCACTGAACCCTGGCGGTTTAGGACATGAATCGCTCAAGATCTCAATGGTGAACAAGTTTTGTAGGCTTTTACTAACTGTACTTCTGGCCGGATCATAAGTTTTTTAGGGGACTTAAGGAGCTAAAGCATGTGATATCGCTACAGCCGTACTTTAAATTGCCAAGTCGACTCAACCTGCAAGCCAATGTCTGACAGGTACCGGCTGCCTTTGGACGTCGTTTTGCTAGGGCTTTGCATCTGTGTGCCTGGGTAGCATGCGGTAGTCTCGACAAGCCAAGATTTAATCAAGTATTATCATGCGTCAGTCTCGTTTTATGTTATTGCGCCAGTGTTTCATACTTCCTGGCTAGGAGGTAATATTGCATGTCCACCTTCCACTGCTCTCATCGCGCACCATGCCAACCATCCTGCCACATTGCCCCAGCACTACTGCTCATTGCAAGTAACCCGCCCTGCTTGAGTGTCACGAGGGATGTGATGTTTTGAGCTGACCAAATAATTGGTTTGTCAAGATCTATTGGCCCTTGGTTAGCTGGGAATGCAGGAATGGAACATAGAATGGAAACTATTAAACTATTAAAATGGGTTATATAGCAACTACTTCTAAAAGGATCCATTCCTTCATTCCTAGCCAACCAAAGGCCAGTTTGAGGCCATTTGGATTTAGGGCTCCACTTCCAAGCTTCACATTCTTTCGCGGGGCTGCCTCTCAAGTCAGCAAGACATGCTGGGCATGTCCTGGACCTGAGACTTCAAAGAGCCTTAAGGGGATGCTGGCCGGGCTTTGTATTATTGGAGGTTCAGGGAAATCATAATTTGTGGAGTCAGGGGGCTTATAGTTGGGATATAGTTTATAAGCGAAAACTCAAAGGGGCCCCATAAGGACTTGGGTATAGTTTTATTCGTGTCCCCCAATGGGTTTCCTGACGATGATGATGGTGATGATGGTGACGATGATGGTGATGTTGTAGGGTCTCCATAGGAGCCTTCAAAGGAGCGGACTAAGACCTCGCAATGCAGCCAGTCGGCTGTGGCGCCCTGAGAGAGAGAGAGAGAGCGAGATGGTGATGATGATGATGATGATGATGACGATGATTACGAGCAGACAGTTAACAGAGCACCCGTGCACAAAACATAATAATAATGTTCGTGTTTCATGAGCACACAGTCACAAGAGCATCCATGCCCAAACCATTATCACGTTCGTGTTCCAAGAGCATGCGGTCACGGGAAACATGGGGACATGAACGAAACTATAACGAAGGACTTCTGTCCTTTCAGGAGAGAGGTATTGGAAAGCTTGTCAAAATTATGGTCCTTTTGGGGTCCCTGTATACGGCGCCGAAAGCCAGCCCCTGTAACTGATATTTGAGATACTCAAGACGAGACATCAGACATCATTTTGACAATCCTTCATTTTGGCTTGAATTTTTTGGTTGGGAGAGTACACGTAGGCTTTACTAACATTCGCTAACACGCCAGTGAAAACCCTAAACCCTGAGAAAACCCCAAATTGGCCCGAAACCCTAGGGGCTAAAGATGAGATGTACGCGTTTCTGAATTTTCGCGTTTGATGGAAGAGACCACTTCCACTATGAATCGTTCGTGAAGACCAAAACTCAAGATGAGGCGCACGCGCTTGAAAACTTTCGCGGTTTTAACTTGGAAGAAACCAATCTAATCATGGATCGATTGACAAACCACATCAAACTTGCGGGTTTCTCAATCCTAGGGGGTCTTGGGGTATGCAGATATTGCAAAGGCCCTACTGGAGCCCCTATGATAAGGGTTTTATGAGGCATATAAAATAAACCTCCCATTTCCCCGGAGCCCTGACTCATCGCAAGGCCACAGCGAGGGCGGACGACAGTGATACTGTTGACATGACGCTCTATGCTGGCATGCGCAATTGGTCTGAAGCTGCAGGTCAAAAGAGATTAGCTATGTAGCGGGATATAGTCCCCCTTAAGTAGACAGAATACACCGCGTATGACCTGGGAATCTCATTATGATATTGACCTGTTCTCTATTCTATCTACTTGAGGGGAAACATGGGGTATATGGGAATCTTATTATGATATTGGGCCATTCCATGGTCTATCTACTTAAGGGGGTCTATAGGATAATGGAAAAGCAAATGGAAACAACTATAGTATATTGGGGGTTATATTAGGGTTTAGGGTTATATGGGAGACTCTATAGGGTACACTTTGCATGCAGCTCGGGAGGGCCATTCAGCTTGTTTATAATGGGTTGATGGTTTTTGGATGTTTTTTAATGAGGAAAAAAGGTAGGTACTGCCACCCCCCCCTGGAGCAGTCTATAATGGTGGTATGTAGTCTTAAGGGCAAAAATACAAGACTAGATTATTAGTATTATCCAACTGTTACTAAATCGGGGCAGCATGAAAGGAAAGTATAGCCTTTTTTTGCCCAAGGAAGTCAGCAACTGAGCCAAACAAAGATACTGCTTGTTGTTGCAAGCTTTTAAACGGGCTGGTACAAGTGTATGTAGTAATTTGTGATGGTTATGTAGACCCCAGATTAATAACCCCAGGGATTAGTATAGGGATCCTAATATGTAGACCGCAGATTAAGAACCCCAGGGATTAGCTTAAGGATCCTAATATGAAGGCCCTTTGAGAGCGTCTACATTATGTAGACTAAGGCAAGATGTACCAAATGTCGCACCACGTTGTTTCAAATCCATTTCTACGTCTTCATCACGTGCTACAAAGCTCGTCGCCCATGAGTATCGGTAAGGGGATTTTGGCAACCCCACCCCCCCAAGTAAGGACCCTATAACCATCATATGATAGTCATGGGGTCCAAATTTTGGGGGTTGGGGTTGCCAAACTGTTTTATTTATTTCCCCAAACCCTGAAACCCCTAAACCCTAAATAGTAGTTTCCATTTTATTTTCCATTATCTCAATATAACCCTAATTATGGGCACCTTCACCTTGGTTGTTTGGGCAACTTAGGCTCAAGACTTAGCGTTCTCTCTTGAAACAAACAGGCCCTTCTAAGACCTGAACCCAAATATGCCTTCTCCTATGAGCCCATCAAATTGCAAAATTCCATCTCATTTTCCGTGAGGACAATTGTGTCGTACATTTTCGGTGGGGGGCTTGTCAAAGTATGGTCGTCTCCGCTGGGGCGCCCTTCATAATGCGCGGGGCCCGCCTATGATGGGATCCTAAAAACTCTTTTGCTAAATCTGGAGGTTTAGAGTGGAGTTTAGGGTTTGAGGGAGGGACATAGCATGCTGCACCCCAGCTGGCATGTGAGTATAGTGCTCTCATCCTCGCAATGGGAAAGTAGGGCTCTGTTGCACTGACGTGCCAGATGCTATGCTACAACGCCCAAGCAGCCTTGTGGACATTGTTTTGCGGGCGCGAAGTACAATAAAATTCAAATGCCTGCAGCCAAGGAATCGACTCTAAGCGCCTCAAAAAGTAGAGCAGGGCAGACTTTTAGCGCTGGACCCGCCCCTAAACCTAAACCTCTTTCTTTTTGACCCTCGAGCCTGGAATCTCAGAAGCCCGAATGCTGTGAGTCGGGTCAACCAAGGGGATGGAAATGGAGAAGCGATGGATGCTTGGAATCATGAGCACTGTTATGTCTAGGACATGTTGTGACATGTCAAGAGTTCGTGCAGGTGTTTTCTAGCGTCTGAGATGTGAGTTTAAGGAGTTCACACTGCGCTACTACAACATACACGCATACATACACACACACACATATATATATATAATAATGTGATACTTGCTACAGAATATTTAGTAAATACGGTGGTTTCCTCATACTGGTAAGTAAGCTTAAGTTTCTTAACAGCAACCAGTCGTGAGAGACAATCTGTGAGATTTCTGTAGACAAGGGATTTCCACGGGTGAGGGATACACGTTGAAAGTTTACCCGTGTGGCTTGTTATAAGGCGCACAACAGGCAGTGAAGAATGCACTCCTGCACATTTGTGTGTGTTTACCTTGTCCCTGCCAAATTGGAGTCGCAGACAAGTTTGGCATACACTTCCTCAGTAAGCCTCGTTACAGGCAAAGGCTTGCACACCCGCTTTGAAAACTATTTTCATGACCCTGCTTTAGACCAGACTTTTGCGGATAAAAGCCTTCGCGAAGAGCCTGTGCTTTGGAGCTCAGGAGCTCAATAGTTTACACTTCTAACCTGCTTGCATTTATTTCCTGAAGGGGTAAACTCCCTGAATTTAATGAACGCCCGGACGAGCATGCAGCTGATTTTCTGCCATGCCCTTGCTTTCCAGATTTGTTCCTTACCGTGGACCCTCCTTACATTGCTGCTGCTGGTCCATGACTACGTGAGCCATAGTCTAAACTCCCTAAAGGGGGTTATAAGGGGATTATATAGGGGAGTAGTATATGGGTTGTTAAAGGGGATACTAGGAGTTTAGACAATGGCCCATATCTATCCCCTATGTTTCATCGCCAAGGCTGTGGGGTTGTTCTCGGACTGGCGAGACATCTTCGTGCGAGTCGCGTCCCGAGCGAGCTGCGTTGCGCGATGCAGAACCCATGAAAGCAGTGCTGGGGGGATTGCTCTCAAAATGCTATTGCAGTTGCTCTTTGGGAGCATACCACTACTTTGGACCACCTGAAGGCCATACAGCAAGTCTCTCCCCTAGGTTCCGAGCGCCCCCCGGAATGGATAGACCCCAAAGAATCCTTGAAAGGGGATTGTGAGGGAACTTGGGGGTTCCTAGAAGGTCTTCGCTGTTTACCCCTGAGGATCTACGTGAATTATGAACCCGCCCCCAAGCCCCTGGTTTCATGAAATGAGGCCCGTCCAAAGCGGGAACATGTGAAAAGCCAGGCTAGGGTTTTCTGTGGTGTGGTCGCGAATGGTTTGCAAAAGCACGTCGGAAGGTGCAGCAATAGCGCAGCATGGGCCGTGAGTTGTCCAGACGTAGCTTTTTGGGTTTTTTCTTGGTGTTGAAGGAGTGCGAAAGAGCCGCACAGCGAGAGGTTGGTTTCCGGTAATGGAACATTATCAGATTATCAACTGAGTAGTATTTTATTTGGGGGTACTATAGTACCCAATACACAGTAAGATTATATCCTCTTTTTGGGTATAGTATTTTATTTAAGGAATGTTATCTTACTAGGTTCAACCACCAAAAAAACACATCTCAACTATTCTCTTGCTGGGGGAGATTTTGGAATACCAAGACCATACATCACGAAACACCTTCGTCCCAGGTCGACTTCGACTATGCCACGTTGGTTGGGACTCTCCTCCAGCTCCTCGCACACAAGACACGGTAAGGCTAGGGTGTTTAGGGCAAAGAAGGGCTCCCTTTCACTTTCTTATTACCCCGAATTTGGCACTCCATGTTCGAGGTAGTTCATCTCAAAAAGGGAACCCCTAAGCTACTCCCAGCGAAACACCCCCAAATCAGATCAAAATGAGAGTTCGTTGAGGAGAGTCCAACTGTTGATAATCAGAAGGTCAGGTCATGCAGGATTTCCGCAGCACTGCCATCCTGAATGTTTCCTTCCCAAAATTCGGATTCCTTATGTAAAGGGGCCACATGGGTCATCAGGGCGTGTAGCGCAGAGGGAAAACAACTGCGTGCGTATATGCATATGTACATATACACAGTTCGAGGTGCAAGGTCTCAAGCAAAGGGAGATTCTTTTGCAAGGTCCCAGTGCAAGATTTGTGTACCTGGGGATGTGTTACGGGACCTGCATTTTAGTGTAGTACTATGTCTGCGGCGGATTTAGGCGCTATGGACAACAGTCCAAATTCAGCACAGCTGTTGAACGTCTGTGCGCATGGACATCCCGGACATGCAGAAAAGGATTGTTTTAGGGTTTAAGCTCTAGGGTGCTTCCGATGTCTGAGTGTTGCCAGCCCCCACAGGAGGGAAATTCAGGAAAAGTGTCGAGCCTGCACGTCTCCCAGCAAACAGACCCGCGCCCCTTTGGCAAACAAAGGGACTCTCCACAGATCATTGTCCTTTCACAAGGGCTCTTTGAGGTTTGATGCTAATCCCTTCCCGCACAACCAAAAAACTGTTCCACCAGCCGAGTTAAAACTATTGCCCATGGTACCAGTTTGCAATAAGAGAAGCATTTCTTGTTAGAGGCCGGTGATTAGTTCGGGTGCTGCTATTTTGCCCAAGCTTAGGCTCTACTACAAGATTCAGAAGACGCTCAGCTGCACTTCAGGCTGAACATCGTGAGGCTGAGAGGTGTGCTTTAGGTGGACCCCCCACCCAGTAATAGTGACTATAGGGGATAATAGGGATTATATTAGGGTCCTCTTGTTATATTCTTATTATACCACTATTACAGGGTGGGGGGTCCTCCTAAGATGTGCTACAAATGCGTAGCATTTTGCTTGGGGACACTACTCCTTTGAACGATCAAAGGAAGTCCGTGAATAAAAAAATTGCTATAGCTGAGAATGTAGCTTAAGATGACCTCCTCTTTTGGGTACCGATTTCATAAAAAGAACCTAACCCTACTAGATTCCAGCACCTAGAGAAAACATGATTCAAATGGACCCCCACTTCCTAAACATCTTCCTGGGGCTGTCGCACTCGCTGCATTGAGCATTGTTTAGGACCAACTACACGAAACGTTTCCACTGAGGTGAGCTCACATAAGCAGAAAAAAGTGATATATAGCGGGTATACAGGGACCATGGGGAATGATATAAGCGGTATACCAGGCTCATATAGGGTCCCGACATGGCAACTCCCCGCCTGCAATTGCCCGAGGACTGTTGATGTTGAAATTGATTATGCAGTGTTGGGGTAAGGCCTCCTTTCGAGCCAAACCTGATATGCTGTGTGCCTTGAAGTGGGTACGTTCTCCTAAGAATTATATGAGGACTACAACTACAAGGGAAAGTCTGCTTCTGCACTATCGGAACGGGGGTCACCAATTTATTGTTATGTCCTTGCAGTACGGATCCCAGTTAGGTTTGCTTGTTAACAGTTGCCGGGTGCTCGTGGAATCCCTAATCCCCAAACCCTAAACCCTAAGCCCCCTACTACCCAACATCAACCAGCATCTCTTCCCTGAGTTGAGGGATATAGTCCCCCTAATGTAGATAGAATATGGGGATCTTATTATAATATCCCTAAAACAATAGTCTATCTACTTAGGTGGCCAAAGGGGATTTTGTCAATGGAAGCTTAACAGGAGCGGAGTTCCCAACAGTTTGGGCTTAGGGCTTACATGTTGCTGACAAGTTACCTAGCACCTTAAACCCTGAATCCAAAACCCTACACCCTGAACCCTAAACCTTAAACCCTAATACCGAAGCCCTAAACCAGCCGGGGCTTGCCTTCGAGCTCCAGCGTTGTGCATGTAGTCGCAGGGACAGGCACCAGTTTACGGTTGAGTCTTGCATGAGCTACATGTTCATATATGCTGCCGTTTATGGTTTATGGTTTGTGTACCCAATATATAAGTCCTCAGAATGCTTTACAGGTCTTGTGGACCCTCACAATTGAAGGCTCCTGCCATTTGCTGGGCTTCGAACTGCGTCTAAATTTAGGCTAATCTCTGCATGAGATGGCTTTGGAAGTATTGGGTACATATGTGGAAGGCTTCCAAAGGACCTGTTTTTCTTCACGTACCCCTCAATACTAGGATCCTGATGATAGCTCGGGATTTACCGTAATTCCTGGTCAACAGCGCTTAGGGTGGTGAAAGATGTTTTCCATCACCCCGAAGCCCCTAAACCTTAAACCCTTGCCCCAAAACCCTCAAACCCCTAAACCCTAAGTCCTAAACCTCAAGATTGTCCCGGCCCAGTCGACAGTGGGTTCCCTACAACGCGCTCCGAAAACCAGTACCTTGGCCCTGTGGTTGAGGGTGTAGGGCTTCATGATTCTCATTCTTATTATTCTTAGCAGCTGGGCAGGTAACCTCTAACCTTTTGGGGTAGATATAGTCCTATTATAATACAAATGGGGGCCAGGGAACTCAGCAACCAGGTTATGACTTTGTGTTACTAGTGTTGCTTAGCATTGTAAATATTAGTAGTAATAACATATTATTACTATTTGTTACGATTATTCATTATTGCTATTGTTAATACGATTTGTATTATTGTTATTGTTCTCGCTGCTCTTATTATTCGTGCTATTGCGCATCATCATTGTTGTCTATGGCTTGGGACCATATTTGATCCATTTCTGAAGTCCAGGTAGCGCTTTCATTATAGCAGCTTTCGTTTGAGGGTTTGCTGTTCAGGGTTTAGTGTTCCCTGCGTCATCGACTGTAGTAAAAGCTCTGCGAATCTTTGTGCTGTTATAAATTGTGTGCCAATATTTCAGGAGCCACTTTAGGGTTTTTTTGCAGGACTTAAGGTTGGGTTCTGGCGAGTCATCGCCAGAGCGACTTTTAGGGTTTCACCCTGTCGTGTGTTCGCACGGAGGGAGGTTCCAAAAAAGCAACTATATACCCCAAAACCCTGAAAGCTAAACTCTAACCCTAAACGCTAAACCATGAAATTCCTAAGGTCCTAAGGGACTGGGAAAGATGGCACAATCTGCAGGCCCTAGCCCTCAGCCCTGAACCCTAAGCCTTAAATTGAACACCAATAGACTACAGGATTTAGAGTTTAGGTTTTGGGGTTTAGGGTTTAGGATTTAGGGTGTGGGGTTCAGGATGGAGGCTTTAGGGCTTAGGGTTTAGAATTTAGGTTTAGTGTTGAAGGTAGCTATTCCGAATGTGAAAGGTAAAGTGCCCCATCATTTGGAGCAACGTGGCTTTCCAGGGAAGCCCACCTAAACCCGAATCCCTAAATCCTAAATCCTAAACCCTAAACCAAACCCTAAATCCTAAATCCTAAACCCTAAACCAAACCCTAAATCCTACTCCCTAAACCCTAAACCCCAAGTCCTAAGGCCCTAAACCAAGGCATCGAGCTTGAACCTGCTAGGCCTCCCAAACACCCACCAACAATAGCAGCCTACATGAGCTATAGTTTGGGTTTAGGGGTTTGGGGTTTAGGGTTCAGGGATTCGGGGTTTAGGGTTTAGGGATTTAGGGGTTTAGGGTTGTGGGGTTTAGGGTTTATGTTGGGTACTGCCCCAAACCCCCCAGGTCTATATTAGGGGTCCTACTAAGGGCTATATATGTTATTATTATTATTATTATCCAACTGTTACTGAGGGGGGGGCAGTACCCAAGCTATAGTCTAAACTCCGTAAAGGGGGTTACATATAGAGCTTATAAAGCAGGAAGCTAGGACTTTGGACTACAGCTCATATACCCGTTGTGGTGGGCTAAATTCGTCATTATGGGTAAAAGGCGATTCTGCGTGTTTCGGGGGACTATAGTCCCCCTTAAGTAGATAGAATATGGCTTTGGGTATATTATAATAAGATTCCCATATACCCCATATTCCATCTACTTAAGGGGGGCTATAGATAGACTCCACTTCCTGTCGGAGAGGAGCGCGTGGTGGTCAATGTGCAGCCACTGGACTTTGAACGCCACGGCGGCCTGCTCCATGTCGGGGCCACTTCGGCAGCATCGCTCTCGCTGTCCGGGTGGCTGTTAAGGAACTTACTATAAACGGAAACCCTGCGATTTAGTATATGCCCAGAATATGGTGATTTAAGTTCCTTAACAGCAACCCAGCAGTCTACAGGGTTTAGGGTTTAGGCTACGGTTTCAAGGTAGGAAAGGCAACAGTTGCAGAATGAAATATAGTAATCACCTGCTCCTAGCAGTGCACCCTTATACATGCACAGCTGGGTGAATATTTGTAGTACAGATATACATATATAAATATAGATATATCGCCCTTAGTATATCCCCTATCATAGACATATAGCCATCAGTATAACTCCTGTTATAGATGTTCAACGGGTGGGGGGCAGGACCCCAAGACATGAAGTACTTGAACCTACCAGGGCCCCTCTGCTTCAAAGGCCTGAGGGCCTGATCTGACATCAGTTTTGGTGCATAAAGGCGCTTCATCAGAGGAGTAGGTGTTGGTAGGTGGAGGTAGAACCTACTTATCCAGCAGCTCGCATCTAAACACATTTCGGCAACGACGCAACTCTGAGAACCAGAAATCTAGACACCAAACTCGCAATGCAAGCCGCAAGCTTGTAACCTTAATCCACCCCACACCCCTCAACTCCAAACCCAATGGCGATGTGCAATGCTAACTTCATGGCTCTTTCTGCGGCTTCTACCTGGCACGCAGACGTTACCGCATTCCAGCTCTTTGCCGGGATCTTGCATCGCTCCGTGGACCCTCGCAGGTGTGGGCCACTGCGCCGGCGATGCGGATGCTTGCTGAGGTATGAGTATGGGTATACTTGGGGGTGAGGTTATGTTCAATTGTACTTATAACCCCAACATAATAATTGGATTTTTTTAATACGGTAAAAGCATGCATTTTCTAATTACCCTGACCCTCCAAGTAGTGCTGCTTTGTGAATGCTGCAGTCCAAGCAAGGGGACAAGGGTGGCACTTTAAAATGGTTCCCTCAGGCCCGTAGCCGTGTCGGTTATCGTATGGTAGCTTCAAAAAAGCAGGGGTTCCTCTTATCTACCCCCGGTACAAGATCCCATCATAGACCTAGACCCTCCATCCACCCTCGACCGTAGAAGCCGCCGTAGAAGCCGCAGTAGAAGCCTATTTGGGGGGTACAAGGAGCGTCCTGAGACGCACAATTAGGCACATACTCAGAAAAGAGGATCCGCAAATTTTGAAAGCCCCATATCGGAGCCGCCAGGGTTGGGTGCCTGTAGAGATGCTGAAGAACCCTAAACCATATAACCCCATAACGCCAAACCCTATAGCCCCATGACCTTATAACCCCTAACCCTACAATCCTATAACCCTAAATGGCAAGGATGGGGAAGGTTTTCAGCCCCTCAAACCTTGGTTTTCTGCCTCCTTTTCGGGCTGCCTTCAGAGCTGCGATGATGCAGGCGCCCGTTGCTGGCTTGTGAATGGAATGGTTGTAGGGCTAGGGTCTAGGGTTTTACGTTTGCTGTAATGGGTTTGGGTTTTTTGTTGCAAGTCTGGCCATCATGTATCGTGAGTATGGGTAACTGGCTCCTGTTGGACTCTAGAGCCCCCGGGATCCAAATATACAAATAATACTTGCCTTGGACCCAAACGTGTGTGAATAGGACCTCCATTGGGCAATTTGGATCCCGACATAATCCCTCAACCCTATATTACCTACATTGGGGTACTTAAATCCCTGTAAGGGAAAGCTTTGGAGTTGCGCTTGATGGCGGCGTTTTGACTTAAGCGTGCGCCGTTTCGAATTCTCATGTTTAAGGCTCAGGGTTTAGGGTTGCAGGCCTGTTGCAAGAGGGTTTAGGGTTGTATAAAATCTCGCACATCCGTCGGACTTTGTTTGTGCGCGGGGGCTTGAATCCTGCTAAGGCTGTTCCTATGCATCCTTTAAAGATGACAACCTTCTCAGGCGGGATTCCTAAACCCTAAACGTTGTACTCCAAGCCTTGTATCCCCGAATATCTTCCGCTTAACCCTTAAACCCTGCACCCTACATGCTCTACTCTAAGCCCTGTATACCAGACCCTTCTGAACCCAAACCCTACAGCCCCTACAGGCGCGATGATAAACGCACAGGTCACTGCCAGCTAGCCAGCCTTTGCCCACTGCTCCGTACGACTTTCTTTGGCACGGCTACTTATCGGCGCTTGAGGTGTGCCGGGGCTCAGGTTTCGACTTTTGCTTGATACGGGCTTATAAGGGGTCCCATATTTTGGGTCCCAATAAGAAGGACGAACCTATTATGGGGTCGATTTTCGGCGCCCCCATTTTTGGAAGCTACCTTGCTTCGGAATTTGTTTGTGGGCTATTTGTGTCAGAGGTCCAAAGGACGAATCTCTCTGCCTCGGTTTCAAAGGCGTACGACACCTCTTGGGTGAACCCCCCCACTCAGAAAAATAGTGACTATAAGGGACAATGGTATTCTACTAGGGCCCTGTTGTTTTCTTATTATATCACTATTACAGGGTGGGGCCCACCGAAGACAGCTCCGGCTTCGCACACTTCTTGCAATCTTGCCTCCTGGATGCTCCGCCAGAAGTGGAAGGTGGAGGGCTGGGTTGTTGTTAAGGAATTTTTAATGGCCATAAAAGGGAAACCATATCATTTACTGTAAGCCCATCATATGGTAATCTAGATTAAATTCCTTAACAGCAACCCAGAAGGAGTGAATCCAAAGAACAGGGATTCTCCAAAGCAGGCTTGCAAAAATGAACAAGGCTACGTCTGAAAGCTCAATATCCCAAAGCAGTCCACAGCTACAGGACCCACAAAGCCACGGAAAGCTTCACACAATGCAGGAAAATTTGAGCCCCCACTCAGAGAGAATGACCCCTCATTACCTTTGGCAAAGTCCCCTTGCACTCTAGATTACTCTAGATGAAGGGTTTCTCAAGAAAGGGGTCGTAAGGGACACTTAGGATTTATGCAGATTCAAGACTGATGATAGAGTTTCCCCAGTTCCTCAAGGGTCACAGAGCAGTTTTGTTACACAAAGTTTTGTTACACAAAAAAAAAAAGCGCATGCGATGACCTTCCTCTATGAATCCTGAGAACCGCAGGTCGTCAACCCTACCATGAAAACGCACCGGAAAGTCTCCACAATTCACCAGGAGATTCCGGCCACAACCCTTCCATATGGGTGATGGTAAGAATTGCTATCCTTTTGTTGTGGACCCTAGCTGTGAGGGTATTGTATTAGAACCCAAAACGGCGCCAAATGTGAATGACCCACCAGATGATACTCCTAACCTCTGGCCCCTCCTCACAGCAAAGCCCCCAAATTTAGAAATCCTACTACTACTCCTACTACTACTGCTGCTACTATTACTACTACCCTGTTACTACTGCTACAATTACTTGCACTATTATTATTGTTGGTATTATTATTGTTGCTCTTATTACGACTATTCCGATTATTAATATTACTATCTCTCAGCCTCAGGCTACTTACATGCGGCGCAGCCAGCTACACCAAACGCATGCAGGGCCCAGGAAACCTCGACGCAACTCAGTTGCAAGGTTGCAGCGGCTTACTGGGAGTAGGTTTTAGGGTTTAGGGGTTGGGGGTTACTTGGGAATGAGGGAATATGTCATGTAAGCTTTATTTCCCTTATTGCCTGCTTACCACCAGTAAAGTGGGGGGCCTGGGAGTTCGGGGATAGAAGTCAACCCGCGCAACATGTTTTCCTACGGAGGTAAAGGTCACTGTGGGTCACGAGGTACAAACCTTCCGGACATAGCCATGCAACCTCTGACCCCAAAGTCATTGAATCCAAATTTATGGTTTTTGGGCTCGAGGGCTGCGGAAAATGAAAAGCCTAATGTAGACCCATGATTAACAAACCCCTTCCTTTTAAAAGTCTTCATCTTAGAATCCCTATTATGATCCCTATTAAGGAGCGAGGTTTACTGATAAGGGGTCTACATTAAATCCTCCACCCTGTGTGGTCCAACCTTGACAGCCGGAGTAAGTTCTAGGTTGAAAAGGGTTAAAGGTTAAGGATATCGCTGGACAGCTTCTACTGCTAAAAGCCCTTTAAGTATAACGAATTTATACCCCCTATAAGCCATGTAATAACCCCAGAAATCTCCAATTCTAGGATGTGAATTCACCTACTTACCAAGTCCCTCCTGACATCGGTACAAAGCCTCTTCATCCTTCGTGCGGTATATCCGAAAACCAAAGCGCTAAGCCTTAGCCATATCATGGTTTTGGTGTTAAGGGTGTAGTTTCCATTTTCTTTTCCACTCACCCCCTAAACCCTGAACCCGCCCTCCCTTAAGCACAAGCAATCCGCGCCCAGGCGACTTGATCACCTTGGCACCCACGGAGCCCTTTTGCTCACCTCACTGCTCCTCTACACAGCTGCTTAGCAGCTTGGTGGGTTTACATTAGATTCGACCCCTCCCACCTGCTGTGACCACCAGGGATAATGGTGATTGTTTGTAGGTCCGTTTATTCTTAATATGGGAGTTTCCCAAAATTAGGGGTACCTTTTTGGGTTTCCTTATAACAAGGACTATAGTATTGTAGGGTCTATATTGGGTTCCCCTTATGTAGGGAAACTACCATACGGGGCCGGGTCTTGCTGGGTGGGAGCCCCAACCCAAGGTTAACATGCACATTCTCGGCTGGTGCAGTAGGAGTATGAAAAGGCAGGAGTTGTATACGCATAAGATTTGGAATGCTTGAAGGTGGCTTGCTGGCGTAGTCGGGGTTGTACAGTGACTATGCATGAATCGAGTAGGGATGCACAAAGATGATTTAGCGTTTGGGGTTGACCGGATTCGGGTTTGAGGGGTACTTCCATGCAGTAAAGTCTCAGCTATGGGCCTCGGAGGCTGTATCTAAGTTGATATTAATTTCGGGAGTTTCGCAAAGTCATCCCCACATGCTGGGCCACCCCATAATCTCCTGATGATGGGCAAGTAGCCTCCGGGTTCCTCACGTCCCTCAGCTACCCCAATTTCCTGGGCTTCTGTTAAGGAACGAAATTAAGTTCCTACGATCAGGAAACCCTACTGTTTATTGTATCCCCATATCTCATGGTAGCTGAAGCCCTAAACCCTAGTTCCTCAACAGCAACCCAGTTTCAGAAACCCTGGGCTACCCTACACAAACCTTAAACCAACAGCCACACCCACTTGCGTTTGTGTCAGGCTAGTGGCATTATTCATGACACCCAAAATTCTTGACCGACAGGCCTAACCCTATATGAGCTGTATTTTGAATTCTTCAAGGGGGGCTATATAGGGAGGAGTCTGGACCATAGCATATTATAGCTCATATAACCTGCTTGAGGTGTTAAAGCTTAGGGGGTTAGGGTTTCAGGTTCAGGGCGAAAGGGGCAGGGGGGCTGCTTATAGCAGATTGTCGAAAGCTAAGCAAAGTTCGCCAGCAGGACATATTTGGTTTCTTCATGGCATCTTCCAAAACCTATTCGGTCAGTTTTGGGGCACTCGTATAGTACGATTGCCCACCTCCTTTTTGCAGGTCCAAGCTGGGCCCTTGAGCCCCCTGAGCCAGGAACTCCATAGTCTTGTACAAGCTACTTACAGAAAACGTGAGCTAGATACTGTACGACCGGGGTGCCAGGGCCTCGGGGAAAAAATCTTGTTGCCATCACCACGCCCCATTGCCGTAAACAGACATTTCGTGACCAAGGCTTTGTGCGACTCTTGCTGGCTTGGAGCTTGCAAAGGTTTGCAAGACCAGTGCTGCTGGTCTCTTCAACTTGATCATGCTGGAGCTGCCTGCAACCTTTTGCTTTTTCCTAGGGCTTTACTGGATTTCACAGCAGCGCGGATGGGGATGATGAAGGGAGGAAGCTTTTAGGGGGCTCGGCTCTCTGGGTTCAGGAGCTGCAGGCTTGAGGATTTAGCATAACTTTCCGCTGCAGGTGGTTAAAGCTCAAACTGGTAAGTAATGTCATGCACAAAGTTTTTGTAAGGACTAGAACCTGCTCCTCCGAAGCCCCCAACCGTAAGCCCACAGCACAACCATGGAGGAGCGAAGCTCAACCTCCTTCTCTGCGGCGATTGTCAGCACTGATGGCCGGGCAGTATGCGGATTCCAAGATGCTGTCGGTCTCACAGACGGCTGCGACGTAGCCTGGAATGTGGAGTATGTTCCTAGGCAAGGTTGTAAGAACTTCTGGAAACAACCTTGCTAACGTTTTCTTGATTCTACGTCTCCTGCATGCATCTCAATAAAGGTAGCAATATACAAATCTAAATTGTTTGCAGCATGTTTCATACAGGGGCTGAAACCAGGACCTAAGATGTTTTGCACAGGCCATTTTTCCCACAGAGTTTCCAGACGCCATCTCAGGTTCATAAGCATTATGAAGGAGACTGGAGGCTGCCTGGGTAAATTGCTAGCTGTTTATGCCGGGAGCCTGAGGTAATCCTGAAATATCTTCGTGTACATATGATTTTAAAAGGGTGTTATGTAGGGATGAGACAGGGGACTATTATGGGGCTTTTTGAAGGTGTATACTAAGGGTCCTGACTATAGCTCATATATAAATACCTCCACCCTAGATCCTAAACCCTAAACCCCAAATCAGAATCAGGCTCTCATTGCCCTGCGTGCATTTGCGCCTTGATGGCCGTTTCCTGGCCTTGGACCAGGCCCATGGGCCTCCGGTTTACCTTTTAGGGTTTAGGGTTTCCCTAAATTCTGTGTACTTGTGGGGGTCCTCATAGCCAGGATTACAGTATATTAGGTCTATATTGGGGTAGTATATTAGGGTCTATATCCCCCTATCTTGGGAAACTACTATAAGTCGCTTACCGGAATTCACGCATTTTTGGATGAGGGGTTGTGGTTTCATGGCCTTAAACGCTTGAGGGCCGAGTGGCTAGAAGGCAGCGCCTGGAACCTTACTTAAAGCCCAAACCAAACAAAACCTTGCTTTCTGCTTCAGGCATCTGAGAAATTCTCAGCCCCTTGTTGGTTCTAGCCCCTGAATCCTAAGCTAAAACCCCAGAACCGAAACCTTAAACCCTAAACCCATGGAGGAAGGTCGCCCAGTGCTGCGCAAAAGCGCAGGTAGGCTTTGTTGGGCGCTGGGTTTCGAGCAGAAGCTGGGTTTCCATGATGTGGAGCCATAGTCTAAACTTTTATATAGGGGGTTATACAGGGAATTATGTAGGGTTTAAACTTCTTAAAGAAAGGGTTATATAGGGGATCATATAGGGGACTAATATAGTGGTTATTAAGGGGGATACTAGAAGTTTAGACTACAGCTCATATGGAGGTTTTCAAACAAGGGGTCTCTTTGAGCGGCTTATATGGGTTACATAGAGATATGTAGGGTTCAGAGTTACCAGAAAGTTGGGGGTCTTTTCTTGGGACGTTCTTATAATACGGATTATACTGGTTTAGGGAGTATAGCGGAGGAGCCCAGAGTTCTTGGAAACTGCATACGAGTTGTGTATGAAGAGTGTTCCCACATGGTCCGCATATAACTCCTGGATGTTCCACCTCCTAGGAGTTATTCTAATTACCGAGGATCTTGCGTTGTCTAACACACTTTTTTACGTCAGTGTTCTGTGGGGCCAAGGAGACGCATGAAGGATCACTTGCTGCACAGTTTGCCTGAAGTCTATGAGATCAGCGCCCACGAGCGTCGCGGGGACGTGCCGAGTTTGTGGATGCAAGCATCGCCCAGTTTCGATTACTTACTTCAACGCTTCCTGAGGCGGGGGGGGGGTTCCCTAAACCCTGACCCTAAACCCCTAAACCTTAGAGAGTTCTCCAGTCAAACTGGCATGTAACACCCTAAAGCTATTCAAACAAGCGGCAGAAAGCCCAAGGCTCAAGGTGGTATGTCTTCCATGAGCTTTCCATACTTTTTTAGAACTCCAAGAAGGTATATAGTCCCCCCTTAAGTAGATAGAATATGGGGGTAGATGGGGTTCTTATCATGATATGCCCAAAGCCATATTCTATTTACTTAAGGGAGACTATAGGTACAGGGGTCTTCTGGCGGAGTCTGGGAGAGCTATTCTTCTCCGCAGTGGTCTTCTGTGAGGGGCTTGGAGGGCCAGGGGTACTTAGTAAACAGGTTCATAGTGCCAGTAAATTGGGTTACTAATCCTAAAACCTACAGAATATATAGTCATGCATAGTATTCCCCATTTTCTTTTCCATTCCTCTATTACCTTACCATACTTACTAAGTCCCCCCTGACCCTACACCCTAAACCTACCTTGAATAATATAGTATCATTTCCCATTTTTCTTTTCCAATATTACTAAGTCCCCTGACCCTCCAAGAGGAGCTTGCAAAGAGTGGGGGATCCGGTTCGAGCGTGCGTGCTGTGGATGCCCGACCGTAAGGACACCAGTGTGCCAGGCGGCGGCGCAGGGTGTAGGGTTTACCTGGATCCTCCAATGTAGTTCCTTTCTGGTTTGGTATGGTTTTTTGGTTTCAAGAAGGTACAACATTGGGGGGTCTAGGTAGGGTTTAGGGGGCGTTTAGTTTTTAGGGTTGCCTTTTCAGCCCGGTTTCCGGAAATTAGGGGTGCCTTTTAGGTCCCTATAGTAAGGATTGTACTTTCTTGGGGTCCGTAGTGGGGCCCTCTCTTCATGGAATCTCCACGTCTCCTTAGTGCAAGGTTTGGGATGGTATACGGTATTTTGACAAAGCCCCAGGCTTCAAGATGTTGAAAGGCAGCATCAAGGACCATGTATTTCCCAAGCTGATGCTTCTGCTGGAAGCTGAAGTGGTCGCCACCTTCGCCCCACGAAGCCATGCGTCTGAGTTAGTGATTCCACGCACATCATTGCGCAAGACTGTGCCTTTTTTGAAGCAGGGCCTCGGCATGTGGGGACTTAGAGCTTTATTGCTGCTTTATCATCATGCTGTTTAGCGCATGGCTTTGTTCACAACGCCACAGGCTACAACCAAACCTCAAGCCGTAAAGCTTAGGCTTTGACCTAACCCCAGAAGTTTTATCGCATATTTCAAGACATACGAAACGGCCCAAATAAAGAGGCCACTGCTTCCAGCCCATCTTGGACCTCAGGATCTTCTCCGACTTGGACGTGATTGTCTTCCCTGGCTGGGTACGGACCATGGAGGAGCCTGCTGGTGTGCATAAAAAGATTTTGGTAGCCCCGATCCCTGTAATGAGGGCCGTGTAAATGTCCTATGATAGTTATGGGGTCGTTTTTGATGCTTTGGGATAACCAAAATCCCGCTATCTGGTATGAATATGACGCAGGGGGAGAGACACAGAGAGAGACAGGGAGAGAGTTTGTGAGATGAGCACTATGATCCCCGTGTGTTGGAGAGGGAATGCAGATTATAGAGAGAGAGAGGGAGAGAGAGGGACAGGGAGGCTGGGGGTTCGCCCGCGCAGCATCTTTGATGCTGCATAGCCTATAGAAGAAGAAGAAGAGGGACAGGGAGGAGCCAGAGAGAGGGCGAGAGTTATTGAGATGATACGGAGTTCATGTTCGCCGTTCGCCTAGGGTCCAAGGCTTAGGGAGCGTGCGCAGGCTATCGAGATTCAGGTTTAGGGCTTGGGGAGTTTGACAGGATTTAGGGCGATGTCAATTTCCTGGGTCATGGCAGTCCAAGTACTTGTTGCAAGCAACATAGTGAGTGGAGCTGCTTTTGCTGCAGGGCCCGGGATGAGGGGCTGAGTGCAGGAGTGCGTCACGGGACCTCGGGCAGCGGACGTTTGCTTCACTCAGCGCCCCCCGGGCTTCGAGGGCAGACATTTGCAGAAGGCCCCGAATTACTGTAGCCTCTACTCTTGGACACAGAAGGGCCACTACCTTTTGTGAAGCTCTCGTAAGTGTACCTTTCGCAGGCCCCCGGAAAAGCCCAAGTTGTTGAGAAAAGCTAGGTATTATCCTACAGTTCCCAGTATCCGCAGTCCAAATGTCCGCGTTCTTTTCTATTTGAGTCTGCATTCCTAATCCCTAAGTCAAAAAAGTGAATTCAATGTTCTTTTGGATTCAATTGCTTCCCTGTGCGAACCCTACATCGTCCGCATAGAACCTTTAACACGTTTTTTCTAGCACCTAAGATTTCTGCTTCTTAGTTGGAAATATCGGAATATAATCCCTATACAAGCTTTATAGAATATTCCCCTATCCGCACTAAACCCCACATATACTCTACAATACTGCAGTCGCTTCCATTTTCTTTTACATAATTATGCCTATATCACCCCAATAATCCTGTAGGTTAATTCCGGCATCAGCGCCTCTCGAGCTTCTGGCGGCGGAAACCTGGCTCGGATCTTGTCCGAGCTGGCGGTGCATCAGAGTCAAGATGCTAGGTTGCCTGGTTCTGGGTTTTAGGGTTTCAAAGTCTAGGGCTTAGGATTTAGGGTTTGGCTTTTAGGGTTCAAGTTCTGGCAAAAGGGTTTAGGTTTAGGGCTTAGGATTTAGGGTGTCGGGTTTGGGGTTCAAGTTCAAGGTCTAGGGCCTAGGATGTAGGGTTTAGGCTGAGCTGGGTCAACGTTAGGAATGCATTAGATAACGGGGAATGAAATGGAAAAGAGATTGGAGCATGAACCGGAAACTGGTATTCACATCGGGAATACCTTGATTTTGCGTTCAGGAATCTGCTTTACACTTTTGGGGAGGTCTAGCTGCAAAACGAATGTTTTCTCCTTCGGCTAGAAGGGCTTTACCAGACAAGCCATCGACCCCATAAGTTGGCCCATTTCCCTCATACTAACTGTCCTGACAGGGTGTTACGGAGGGGCCAGCATAGGTCCGGTTACCTCTTCTGGTGGCTGTTAATTACGGCGAGGGAGATGACCCAACCCATAGCCTTGCAATCAACAGAATGCGTGCACCAATTGTGTGACTCCTACCTATCTATCCCACAGCAGTTCAGCGTAGATAGGAAGCCCCGACTTGCGAGCATGATTCTAGCAGCTGCCCACACGCTTTTTAACCCTTGTTTGGCATGACACCAATTTGTAGTACACCTTATGTAGATAGACTACGGAATTCCCCTAAGCTGTAGTTAGATCCCCATGTACCTATCTACTTAAGGGTTACTCTAGATGTTGAACTTGTTTCCCACCTTTCAAACACCAAGCCACGCAAGGATGTCTTCGATGCAGCAGGGTGCTCGGTGGACAACGGGCAGGACACGGGTCCTGTGGTGGAAGCACAGGGGATATGGGGTTAGGGCTTTAGGGCTTAGAGTTCTGGGAAACAAGCCCTACCTGGACCCTCCAATGTAGTTTTTTTTGGGTGTGGTATGGTTTTTTGGTTAGGACTCTTAGGACTACCCAAAAGGTACTACATTGGAGGGTCTAGGTAGACGCTGAAAGATTCTTGTTGGAACCTGTTGCATCACGCAAGCCGTGTTGGGCCAGATCTCGGATCCTGTACTCAAATGCCCCCAAGACCTCATTGAATCACAGGAATTAACAGTTCCCCCTCTAAAGCCCCAAAACCCTTCAAGCCTAAGACCTTAAAACCCTAAGGGCTACAATCTTGCTAAGAGAGCCACACAGCCTTGAAACAGGTAGACCCCCAAAGGGCCCCCCTGAAAAGGACAGACCGCCGGGTTCCTTTGTAATCCCCGTCTAGGTTTAGGGTTTAGAATTTAGGGTTTAGGCTTGTTCTTAACATTGTGGCCCCTTTTGATGGTTATAGGCTACATTGCGGCACCTGCTGTTCAATGATATCAAAAAGGGATCCTAATTTCGGGAACTACCCTAATGTTAAAGCCCCCACCCCTCTAGTACCAAATTTTTCCCAATATATTATGATAAAACACAATTGGAAGATTTGATATTAGCGGGGTGGGCTTCAGCTTAGGGGGAGGAAATTAGCCTCATTATATTTAGATGACTTTGACTGCAAGGGTCTTCGTTTTGCGTTGTGGTTATCAAAATCAGTCCGGGAACCGTCAAATTTGTCGAAGGAAATCCTGAACTACGTCCTCGGCGAAGTCGAGCTTGCCATCACAGGGTCCCGTGCCACGCTTCCTCTGCGCTGGGGCATCTTCAACCCCTTGCTGGCATATACAGGATCGCAAGTCAGATGAGCCTTTTTTACGTTTTCACTCCTTTCAAGGGAGTTACATGATGGTTTACATAGGACTGCAAGTATAGGGCTTATTAAGGGGTACTAGGAGTTGAGACTATAGCTCAAATGTAGATAAGACGGTCTGAGGTGGCCGTTATATCTTACCTATAGGACCAAGAAGCCCGGGAGCCTAATACCCCTTGATTAAGGACTATTTCCTTGAAGGATACCAGGATCCCGACTAAGCTTCAAGGTATTTTCTTCAATTAAGGGGTACCAGGCTCCCTGGGTATGGAACTGTTATGTACTTGCAGGATTAAGGAGGATGGTAGTGCTCTCTACATTCGAAGCAAGTAGAGCGCAGGATTCTTCAGTCAGCCAACGCTGCTGTCGACCAGAATGCAACACGTCACAGGCTCTGCCGTAACGACCTCCATGAAGCTGAGGAAAATGGATGCAACAGAGCTCCTTTGTTCCTATTTCTTCTTCGGTATGCTCTTTCTGTATAGCGGATATCCGCCATGTTTTGTGGTTCAGTTCCTTCATATTCACTTACCAAAACTATGTAGCGGGCAGCCAAGATTATGACTTCGCCAAATTCTGTCCGCCCTTCTCTGTGCACGGGCGCTCATCATTCGTTGGGCCGCTGAATGCCTTTTGCTACCAGCTCCTGGCTGTGGATCCGCACTTCGGTCCGCTGCTTGCACCGTTCAAGGTCCACAAGGGCTACAGCAAAGTGGATTTCGAGATCTTTACCAAGAGGCTGAATAATCTCACTGGCTACTGGTATGCCATGAGCAGCGTGATCAACAAGTTTTCTTCGGAGCACTATTGGAAGTATCGACAGGCTCGCAAAAACTCTACTGCCCTGGCGTGCTCTCTTATATGGCATAGGCCATGCCTACCTGGTGCTTAGCAGAAAATGAACCACCCCAACAGTAGTCCGTATAGTCAAAATCGTCCTAGTGCACTATAATACCATAGTTCCCAAGGTATAAGGTACTTCGAGTCATGAAGGATTTTTCGTATCCACTGTAGGAGGCCTGAAAGCGTGAACTTGTACAGCATGCTGACGGAGAGCTCTGAGGCTTTCCGAGGCATTGCTTACACGCAGGAGAAATGCTTTGTGCAAGCGTCCACGCAACTTATATATATATATGTGTGTATATATATATATTGCCATACGTACTCCACATAAGCTCCATAGAACCCCATATAACCCTATATAATCCTTTGCACTATATCCTTACAAGATTTCATCTCCTTAGTGTGTGGCAATTTTTTGAATTCGAGCTTTTCCAGGGCCAGGCCGAATATGCCTCAAGTAAATATACCTTAAATCGTATGAGGATCCCCAATATGCTTTTAGGGAGTACTCCGTACTTAAAGGGTTTCGGGCTCCCCGGGCCAATCTGAGCTGTAGTCTAAACTCCTTAAAGGGGTTCTATAGATGATGATATGGAGGACTATTATAGGGGTTATTAAGGTGTATATTAGGACTTTAGACCCTTCACCCTAACCCCTAAATCCTAAACCCTAAACCCAGGGGGCTCCCCGGGGCCATTGCCGTTCTGTCTCATTGGGAAGATCAAGCCTATCGTGCGACTGCCAAGGCTCAGGGTTCTGTCCTCCATTGTCCTCCCATGCATGAGCAAAGAGCACATTGATCGGTAAAAAAGTAGTAATAATAAAAACGGTGATAATAATAGCAATAAAATTCATCATTGCAAACCCCCAAATCCTCAGTGCTGCTGGCAAGAAATCGGCAACATATGGAGTTGCAGCAAGCTAGGACCATAGTCGTATTGACGATAACTACTTTTTCCAATCTTGGTGCGAGACCAGGCCTGTACCGCAGCGTAATTCTTGACCATCAAAGGTCCTGTGCTTCCGCAGGGTCCCCAAGAATCAGCAATGTCAATGATCCTATTCTCATTTAGGGTCTATATTAAAGTGTACTGTTTCCCTACCCCTTAAGCCCTGAACCCTGGATATATTGCGTAAGTCCGAAGGGGGAAAACATACTGCATGCCCTGTGAGGCAGCCAAGAAGGCCCAAGTGCTAGGCCCTTTCATTTTTCTCGGTGGTTGTTAGGGAATAGAGGATTGGATCCCTGTAGTAGTCCTTGCTATGACAAGAGATAGCCCCTAGAACCCATATTCCTTTATTCCAGTACGTCATTGCCAGAAGCTACTTCCAGGGTCAGGGAGACTTGGTAAAGAAGAACCCCTACAAGCCATATTGCAACCCCCCTACACCCTAAAGCCCTTAACTGCTACAAGCCATATAGCAACCCCAGGCATGCCTGTTATTCACCTAGTCGCCCTGACCTGACAAGTAGCGACAAGGTTTCAGCCTCTGAAGTTTTGGCTTTAGGGTCCACCTGGCATCTGGGAAGGTCAGGAGGATTCAGTAAGTCTACACGAAGCCCTCCCAGCCCCTCCAAGTATAGTCCCTCGTCAAGTAGACAGCATGTGAAATCACAAGAAGACCTGCATATACCCTATATTCAGTCTACTTAAGTGAACTCTAAAACAAACACCCTGAGCCCTAAACCGTGTGTGTAGCATCTAAGGAGAACATGTGGACGGGCGGCGACCAACTCGCCAACCCTGAGACCCGTGACAAACTTGCCGCCGTGTCTTGCCTTATCGTAGAGATGGAGCGGTTTAGGGTTTGGGGTTTGGGGATCTACTATAATATTCGCATTGTACTTAAAATGTTCACCTGTTTTGGAGCGGGTGTCCCTTCAACCTTTTGGGTTTTCTATAATCCTAGTTCAATCATGTTTTTTTGAGTGGCGGCGGGCAAAACTTAGCAACCCAGTTTTTTTGGCTATGCTAAGGCTACAAGCCAACATGATCAGCAAGTCATCCCCAAACAATCCCTATGGAACCAAAGTATCATGCTCCCAAAGCCCTATTCTCATAATTTAGGCCCCTACCTTTTGCACAGCGAATCTTTTCCTCTCTTCAAGGGGTTATAAGGATGTATAGACTACAAAGGAAGTGGCTGGTAGTGACCTGAGGGATACGTAGGGATTACGGGATTACAAAGAAAAGATTGTAATGAAGGTTATGTGTTTTTTGAGAAGCTTCCATCCAATTTGGCTATCCCTTCCCGCTCCTCCTCTCCACATAAAGCTGTTGATGAAGCACAGTAAATTAGGGCCCCAAGTGGTGCAAGCTTGCCTCCGTCAACAGTGTGTTGGGGGAGGGGCCCCAGAGTGGTGTGCGGCTTTGGGTTGAGCATCATCCTTTCATTGATGCCCCATAACAAGCAGCCCCTCCCCCCCTTGTTATCAAATAGGTCCTCCCAGTACACAAGGTGTCCTGAGTATAGTATAATAAACCCCAAATCCCTAAACCCTGTTCTACTTCTTCAGGCCGAAGTTCCCCTCCATCAGGACCCCTCAAAGCAGCGTCCTATTGTTGGCAATAGCGGCTCTGAAAAGGGACCTAGAATATCTCTCGAGGAATCATGTTTCCTTACTCAGTCCAAACGGCAGGGTCTGGAATTTTGCTTTGGTGCACCGGTAATTCCTCAGCTTAATGCAGGTGACCCTTCTGGGTCATTTCCGCTTGGGAAGAGAATATGGGGGGGGGGGTGTTTTCTTGAACTCTTGTTTCCTGAGCCCTTGACCCACTAAACTGCGAACCCGTGGCTCCACACGGCTGAGCGTAAACTGCCTTCCTTTCAGGGCTCTTGCATGACAAGCACGACCAACTGATACTGAGCTCCACAATTCCCACGGTTTAGGCTACTTAGGGTCATGCAGAATTCTTGTTATCAACAGTGGCGCATGCGGCCCCCTGACTCCGTGGTGATGAGGTACAACAGCCTTTGACTTTGGTCATTGAGCAACAGGACGCAAGTGTACCTTTGGAGCCCGTTCTTGAACCTAACATAGACTTTGTACTACTGACTGTGCATTCAAAACTGTGCCTATGTTGAGTTCATGCCTGTTTGCACTGTGTAAGCCTTTCTTTCACCCATAATACACCCTGTAGTCCCTAAAGCTTCCTTATGGGCTCCATGTTTCAGCTGGTCTAAGAACTGTCGATTCACAAAAATCGCATGGTGATGAGGTACACCAGCCTTTGACTTTGGTCATTGAGCAACAGGACGCAAGTGTACCTTTGGAGCCTGAAATTAACGTAGACTCTGTGCTACTGACCGTGCGTTCAAAACTGTGCCTAGTTTGGGGTTCATTTTTTTTTTTGCGTAGTATAAGCCCTAAACACAACATACACCCTATAGTCCCTAGAGCTCCCTTTGGGGTTCCATGAGCTGGTCTGAGCACTGGAGGTTCGCAAAATTCACATGTACTTTATCAGGGGGTTCAGTAAGTCAATACTTGGGATGACTAGCGTTGTCGTATTGGCTGGGTCAGAGGTAAACCGGTCTCCCCATAAGTCAGGTAGGTAGATCAAAGAGGCCCCAAAAAAAAACCCTTTCGACGGATCCTCTAAGACCCCCTTGGGTTGACCCGCAGTAACCCATCAAACCCATCCGCAGAAGTCCTTCTTAGTGGGTCTGTCCTATTTGGGGTGTGCCCGAGGAATCCAACCTAAACCCTAAACCTAACCATACTAACCATCAACCAAAAACCTAACCCTAACCTTTTTGCTGAACCCTAAACCTAACCCTAAATCCTAAACCTAATGAAGGCTTCTGGATGGATATATCATGACCATGTCAGTACTGTAGGAGGCTGAGTAGTGACCGATATGATCCCTTGGTCTATAACATACGATACCCCCAAACCGAAACCTTGTTCTCTTTATTTAGGCCTTGTCATTAGTAATCTACTTGGAATGATGTGGCCCTCAAGATAGAGTAAGAGTGTATCCTCCTTTGGGTATAGCAACTTAACATAACCTGGTTGGGCTCGGCCAGCAGCAAACTCGAATCGCGTGGCCTTATGAGCCTGCTATAGCAACTTCATGTTCCAGTGAACTTGGGTCATTACTACAAAGCTTGCATTGCGGCCGTAGTCTCGATCCTTGCAGGGCTGAGATACTAAGTAAGCCCGAAGCCCAACTGCCCATACCTGGACAACATAAAGGTTCCTAGCTACATCCCTGAGACAAGGGGTACTCTTGGCTTATAGCAATACGCTCGAAGTCCCGAGGATCTCGTGGATTTAGAGAACGGTAGATCGAATATGGCTTTGAGTATGTTCTCATAACATCCCCATATACCCCATATTCTTCATACTTAGGGGGGACTACAACCCGAGGTGGCAGGAAATTAGGGGAAAGTAGACTACAATTACAGGCTACTGGCTATCTAGGTCGAGGCTAGGGCTTATTTCGGCCTGGTCATTTTTACACGCTGAAACCGGGACGACACTTCACTTCTTTAAACGAGAGGATGAGGAGACATGGTGGGTGCTGCTTTCAGCTGCACACCACCTGAAGCCTACACCCTGGATGAGGCGGGAAGGTTTAGGTTCCTAGAACCTAAGCCCTGAACCCCTAAACCCTAGGGTTTTGAGGGGCTTTGAGGGCTCTGGAGTTGCTCTTTGTTCGGGGATTATGGATCCTAGAAAAGGGGGGTTTCTAGGGGTAGATCGGGAGATACAAGGGGTTTCCAGAAGTTGGAGCTACTTTTCGCGGAGTTCCTATGATTGAAAGGACAGTGTTTTGTTGGGCTACATGAGAGGGAGTTCAGGACTTGGCCTTAGCTTTGGATTTCAGGTGTTTGATCGAAGCTTTTTTTGGTTTAGTGTTTTGGATTGAAGCCTGAGGATTTAGTTGTTGCAATTCGTTTGGGCTGACTTTCGAATTTGGGTTCGGTTCGTGATCTTGGGGTCTGGAGTTTGGGGCGCGATGATTACCCAGGGTTATAGTCCCCCCTAAGTAGATAGAATATGGGGTATATGGGGATCTTATTGTATATACCCAAAGCCATACTCGATCTACTTAAGGGGGACTATAGAGCTTACGGCTACAGGTGCTGAGTAGAACCGCAAGGCTAATAACGCCACATGGCGCCTAATTCGAAACTACCAGCCTTACGGTAAGCCCCGTCCCTCAACCCTAGACCTAGACCTGAATAGGGTTTAGGGTTTAGGGCTTAGGGTTTAGGGTTTGGGATTCAGGGTTTAGGATTTAGGGTTTAGAGCTTAGGGTTTTTGGGGTTAAGGAGCTATTTCTATACTCCCTCAGTCTCTCAAAACTTATATCTCCCTGTATCAAAACAGAAGGAAGTCTTGCAAAGGGATTCTACATATTTCCCTAGATACGCTACAAACCCCTTTAAGTGGGGTGGGACCTGACATTTTCAAAGCCGCCATGAAGCCGCCAAGACAACTCGAGGATGAGGGTGTTTTAGGGATTAGGGATTCAGGGGTTTAGGGATTAGGGCTTTAGGGGATTAGGGTTTATGGATTCGGGTTTTTAGGGTTTCAGGGGTTTAGGGATTAGGGTTTTTAGGGGTTCAGGGGTTTAGGGATTAGGGTTTTAGGGGTTTTGGGTGTAGGAGTATCATTTTGGTCAATTGAAGGTTCAGCGTAGTTCTAAGTCAGTTCCAACTGTACTTAACCCTAAACCTTATAGCCCAGTTATGACCATGTGGGGGGACCAGGCTTGCAGTCGGGTTTTATATACAGCTATCAGTAGGCTATGAGTACCCTGAAGCTCATAACAGGCCGCCCCCCGGCAATAGTGGTAAAGTAGGAATGTATAGGGGCACTCTCACTCCTGGGCTGACTATCAGTGGGTGGCGTTGAACCTACAAGATCATTCCCGAATCGCTGAGGAAAATTCAGGTGGCAGGTTCCTCCAGATGAGCGTGCCATAGCCCTTGTATAAAACCGTAGCTCGTAGTCTCCCATACTAATGTTATGCAAGCTGTGTAGCTCCTTTTTTTTGCGGGGATGATTGTCATCTGGAACCCACCAGAGTTACAACGGTAGTACCACATTAAAGGCTCTAACTCAAACCTTCTAAGTTTGAGATTTGAGTTTATTCACAATCTTACGCCCTAATCCCAAACCCTTAACCTCAAACCCTACACACCTAAAACCGGTGAGACCCTTCTTCTCTGGATTCCAAGGCACTGGATTCATGCTTTTCACGAGTCCGTGCCGCTTAGCAGACTACGAGAGTTTGGCAAATCATTCGGTAGGTGTCATCTTTTTAAGGGGCGATACTTTAGGGTGGGGGCAAGGTAGTATGTAGGTTAAAAAATAGGAATAGCTGGGGATATTTGGGATTAGAGGCGTTACTTGTGTAATTACCAAGACCACCCCCGATACTCATGATAAGCTGGGTCATGGGTTGCACTGTGTCCTGTCAACTAGAATAGGGTGTTGGTGGGGTATAGTTCCACTGTACAATCATCTTGTAACGCGCATAAGGCAAAACTATCCATTTACTCCCTAAACCCTTAACCTTCTTTGAGGAGGGAGTGCAAATCTTGCTTCAAAGAACTGCTTCAAGTCCCATCCCCTTAGCCTTAATGAGTAAGCATGCCCAGTCTTACATCCCTTCTTACCTTTGGTTAGCTGGGGATGAAGGAATGCAAAAATGCAAACTACTATAAACGGTCATACAAGGACTACTATAAGGATCCATTGCTTCATTCCTAGCTAAACACAGGCAAGACTTACATCCCTTCTTACATCTAAGTGACCCCTACAATAGTCTCCTTGGGAGACCCCCAGTGTTCACCCATCCCAAAACCCCATTTTGAGCATTCAGCCCCTTCATGTAAAGGAAATCGAGGCAAGGCATCCAAAAACTGGGGTTAAGGGTTTTTATAGGGTTTAGAGTTACAGGGTGTCAGGGCCTTGGGCTTATGACTCGAAGATATGTTTGCCAAAGCCAGCATCTTTCTTTCTAGTGTTTGTGTGTGCGCGGTGTGCAGTGTTTCAATCACCGCCCTTTCATATTCAAGTCCCCACCCTACTAATAATCGACACTACGTATACGTTCTATTGTATTACCTTGGGGGGTATACCTATTCTGGGCCATGCAGAACCTACTATAGTCGCTAGCATTGGGAAATGGGTGGTTGGCGCAGCTATTGGGGATTCTATAGGAGGAGCCCACTAGGGAGATTCAACTGTACAATCCTATGCACTAAACCCCTACATCGTAAGCCTAAACGCTGAATCCATCATACTCTACATCCACCTACATCCACCAAGGTTCGATCTCTTGCAGAACCCCAGCTCGAGAGTGTTGCTTGGCAGCAGGTAATGTTGGTTTGCAAGCTAACATTCTGCCCCACATGATGGTACTCTTTGCATGCACTCAATATGTTATCATCCTCATTATGGGGACCCCCCACCACAGGGCCCCCACCCCACTGTTGGAACCCCCATACCGACCAGCACACTAGCCTTGGTAGGGCCGCTTTTTGTGGGCTTCTATGTTGGTTGAGGCGAGGATTATGTAAGCTGCACCAGAACATTTTACGCAACTACAAGGCCTTCAGGGCATGCTAAGGCTTAAGACTTAAGACTGTGTCACTGTGTCACTTGAACCTCGTTCATATCGCTTCAACATCTAAATGCTCTGCGGGTAGAAAGGTATGTCCAACAATTAGATGGTTCCCATACAATCCCGAATACTAGAATGCTGATTATAGTGACTCCAAAACGGGACCTCTCATCTGTCGAGACCCCCATGTCCAACGAACTTTCTCACTGGCACCCCAGGAACAGCATGAGGAGTGTAGGGGTCCTTTCAAGAAATTCATAGAGAATCTGGCCACTGTGATATGGGTTGCTCTCAAAATTACTGGCCTTTTGGTTGTAGATAATAGTACGGCACCTAACACTTAGGGGTACCAAAACGGGGCCCTAATATGGGAACTACCCATTTACTCCTTAGTTTTCATTCGACTACAGCCCAACAAGGAACATGACATGGTCATTTCTCGTCATATCCGAATCAGTTTTATAGCACGTGCATGTGTAAACTTAGATGTTGTCTGGCCTTGCTTGTGGTGCCCCGTTGGTCTTTCAACTAGTCTGCGCCCCACAGAATTCCAACTCTAATCCTACTTTCACCGTAGCCACTCTTCCAAACCAGCATGGAATCCCATCAAGACTTCTGTGCCTGAAAAAGCTATATGGGCTCCGTGTTTGTTTGTCGGAGTGTAAGCCTTCTACTAAGCAACATGGAATCCCAGAAGGGCGCACACATGAACTGTTTCAGGTTCCATGTCAGTTTGGGGATAGTTTGGTGGAGTATACACTCTAAACCCTGTACAGTCCCTTTAAGGCCCCTGTTGGTTTGGCATTTCGCTTTAGGGGAGGTTACAGCTGTCTTGAAGGTTTCTCGTTACCGACATTCAGATAATCCAACAGAACTCAGGAAACTGCAGCGCAAAACCTGGGGGTGTAAGGTTTCAGGTTTGGGTGAAGGGCATAGGGCTTGGTTAGTTGAGGTTTTCGTTTTTTTTGTTAGCGCGTAGGCTTTAGGGCTTCCGCCGCCCAGATGGAACAAAAGGGTTTAGGATTTGCCGCTGTGTGCAAGCCATGATGCAGAAAGGGTTTGGGTGCTGTGTCCCTCCATGCTTCATGATCTCCCACTAGTGTCCGGGTGTAGCAGTTTCGAAGGCACGGGGACCCCTATATAGACCCCAAACTGCTATAATTCTTAAGGGACCTCACGTCACTTCCTCTCATACGAAACCATTTCAAGCCTCTGATCTTCCCTACGCCCTGATGGGCACTAGAAGTTATAGTCTAAGCTTTTTGGGGGTCATACAGGGGAGTATCATGGAGGTTACTAAGGGGGATGTTCGGAGTTTAGACTATGGCTCCTATGGCAGGGGTGTCGAGTAAGCCCTTTTTCTCTTTCAGGGGTTAATAAGCTATATTCAGAAAGGGTGACCTTGTAGTCCTAGGTGACAGGGGATCCTAGGTAATATGGGCCCTCTCTTGGAGAAGGCAAACTTGAGCTCGTCCTGTAAGAAGGGATTGCACATGGTCCCCCAGGCATAAACCGCTACCGACTGATGCGGAGCCGTCATGCTGTTCGGGTTGAGGTATTTGCGGTGTGCTGGATGGGGGGAGCCTAGAAAGTTCTGGGCTTATTGCGTTGAAGTCTGGGGATTATAGGGTTTGGGCTCCCTACATGGAGCGTAACCCTCTTGATGCTGCTTTGGGTAGTTCAAGATGGTGTCAAACTTTAGTTCAATCTAAATATTCTATTTGTAACAGTGTAGGTTTTTCACCAGGAAGTGTATGCCTTCTCGAGGTTTGGAGCTTCAACCACGGGGTTTAGACCTCCAGGGCTTAGGGCTTACAGGGCTACAGGGTCGGGGAGTTTAGTGTTTAGGGTTTGGCCACAACCCGATAGTAAGTGGGTCACTCCTATATCATCCGATTCCTTGTAGCAAGGATATGTGTGGAGTGTAATGAAATGGTGTGTTTCCAAAAGTACCGTTTGTTTTTCTTACGGGTGTCCATACAGTAGGTGGAGGAAATCTTGCAACACCCCATATATCCCGTAACCCCCCCAATAGAATCAATAGAATTATGGAATTCTGGCGATCCAAGTGGTGCAAGGTTTCCCCAGCCAGGCTCGGTAGGGGTCATGCGACAGTCTTGGGTAGATGAAGAAGCTAGTCTTTGGCAACTGGCGGCCTCGAAGTCTTGGAATTCAATGCTTTGAACACTTTGCACGGTCCAGGCCCAAAACATCAGAGTTCACAGCAGGTTCTTGAGGCGCATTGCTGGCAAAGTACACTCAATGCATCTTAATGCCATATGCGAAGCCAAAGAGGATGCTCAGATAGCCTCATTTGCAAGCCTCCAAGCAGAACCCTTAGCCAAGAGCCAGGGTTTTTAAACTCCAACTGATGGGTCGCGGTTATTTAATTCAACCTAGGCTGCCATAATCTCGAGATGCAGTAAATAGTGCGGATTCCTTATAACTATAGCTAACCAACCTCCCTGAACCGCACCCCAGACTGTAGGAGCTGCTGCGGCTCTTTCTACAAGATGCGATTGATGCTGGATATCTGGCTGCGGCTGAGCCAAGTTAGGATGCGCGCCTGAGATAGCTTGATGTGGCTTTCTGGTTCCCGACGCGCAGCCTCTAACTAGGAATAGGAATGTCAGCCATAGTGAGCGTAGCAAGTAGTCGACGCTACAGGAGTTCTCATAGTGAAAGCAGAGAAAGAAGGAGTCGTAGCACCCTAAACCCTATAGTAGTTTCCATTTAACTTTCCGTTATCCCATCATTCCCCAATATACTATAGTAGCAGCATATTTTACTTCAGCCGATCAGTTGCTATGTAGCAATTCCGGATTTGGATTTTGGATTCATGTGGGGTCTAGGATGAGGGTGGAATTAGGATTTAGGGTTTAGCATGTAGGATCTAGGGTTTAGGGTTTGGGTTTAGGTCAGGTTGGTCTAGGGGCTTTCAGATAGGACAGCCCCTCCCAGAAGTACCTGGGTTCCCTTGGGCGCTGTCCTGTGTCCCTTAGGAACCTACCCTAGACACTGCTTGTGGCGCAGATTTTGACAGATAGCGCTGAGACTTGGAGCCCGTCAGAGCCAGCATGCAAGCCCCAGGGTTTACAGTCCCCCTTAAGTAGATGGAATCTAGCTTTGGGTATATCATAATAAGATCCCCATATACACCATATTCTATCTACTTAAGGGGGACTATAGGGCTTAGGGTAGCTCTTGATAGTACTGGTAGTCTAACGCCCTTAAGATTGCAGCCTGTCGCTATGACTTTCTTTCAAGGCTGAAATTGCACATGGTAACCCTCCTTATCCGTATTCCAGGACGCCATCAATAAATTTGATGCGTGTAGGGTGGAAAGCGGAATGATCTCCATGCAGAAGCTTTTTGAAGATCCTCCTCCTGCCGGTCTTCGCGGAGAGAGAATACAAAGCCTTGGAAGACGAGAGACGTTGAAGAATGACAGTTTCCCAATACAATTCCTACACAAGACGTAAAAGGGTGCCCATGTTTCGCAGCCCTTCATGAGATTCTCCGAGGTGAGAATTTGAGGCCTAGGGCTTGGGGCTTCTTAATGAGGAATGAAGAGAGCATTTATGGAGTCAGGGGTGTGGGAATGCTTCAAGCAATGAACCCCAACATGTCCCTGGGGTTTGTGATTTGTAGCTTTCACTCCCTCTGTGTCAGTTAAATGCAACCGCAGGACCCATAATATACCCCCAATATAACCCTAATAAAACCGTAATGTTACCCCCATATAACCCTAATATCACTCTAATAGAACCCTAATATTACCCCAATAGACCCCAATATAACCCTAATAGAACCCTAATATATCCCCAATATAACACAAATAGAACCTTAATATTACCCCAATTTAACCCTAATAGAACCCCAATATTACCCCAATACAACCAAATATAACCCCAATGCAATGACACCTTGTTGATCCCGAGGCTCGTTAGTTGGCTGTTGACCGGCACTCCCCCACAGAAACAGCTCCTCTCTTAAAGAAGAATGGGGGTTTCCCAAAGTTAAGGGTACCATCTTAGGGGTCCCCATAATAAGGAAGGGCTGTACTATTTTGGGGGTCTATTTTGGGGTCCCCTTTTTTTGGGAAACTACCAGATCTTGTGCCGTCCCCTCACCTTGATAATTTTGGCAAGTGTTGTGTTGATCCAGAAGTCCACTCGCTGCCTCTCCCGAAAAGCATGACTACCCCACCCTCCCATGAGGGGTTTGATTACTTGGGGTTTGGGCCGGGTCGAGAAAAGCCCAAGTTATGACCAGATCAAATCCTGTAGTCTCTCATGATCATTGTCATAGAGAACGACAGGCTTTCAGAACATATACCTACCTAGCTTCTTAAATCCTTGCATAGTTCCTCATATGCCCCACTTGTATGGCCTCCTTATCCCTGAACCCTAAATTTAACCGCAAACCTGAAACCCTAAACCCCAAACCTAAAACATAAACCGCCCGGAATCCGGCTGGAAGAGGGTGCCTTTGAAAAGCTACCAGGCCCTGGGGTTCTGGGTATAGGATTTTGGGATCAGGATTTAGAGTTCAGGGTTTAGGGTTTAAGGTTTAGGGTTCCGGGTATTGGGTTCAGGGTTCGGGGTTTTTGGACTAAAGGTTTCGGGTGTAGCTGCTTAGGTACACTTTACATTTCTTGAGTTAATATAAATCTGCTACTTTATTTAGGACAGACGTGCAGACAGCTTCTGGCCTCGGGAACTCAGCAACCTTTTTTGGGATGTAAGGTTCAGACTGCTTGAGGGCTCATGTTTTATTTTTGAGGGTCCAGCTTTAGGGTTTAGTTTCTGGGTTTGGTACGAAAAAGGCCTGCGTGGGCCCAACTTGGAGCCCCAGGGAAGCTCAAAAATCTTAGAATAGATCGGCGCACGAGGCTTCCCAGCTAAAGCAGAACATCAAGATTTGACGCGACAACATCCTTTATTACCCACCTATACGTTTGGAGGAGTAGGGGCAGTTAACCCTAAAACCTTAACCCTACACCCTAAACAGAGCCGTAGAATCAACACTGGCCCGCCCCTTGATCAACTGACCTGCTTACGAAGTCCCCCTGACTCTCCAAGTCGGGCTCCTATTCAGTGTGTTTGAGGGAGTATAAGGTTGAATGCCATGTTCAGAATTCTGTGCCGGGTGAATCCGGCACCCGGAGCCCTCCACCCTTCATACCCCAAGCCTTGGGCTTTCCAGCGTGTACTTGCAGCCTCGTTGAGAGTCGTTTCTAAATTTACTGGCTACTATTCCCCCTGAAATAGAAGATGGATCTGCCCGATAGCATAGTATGATCCTTGTATACCCCCATATTGCCCATATTCTATCTACGGCAGGGGGACTATCACTTGGGGGGGCTCCCTTCTTCCAGCTTTGCTTCTGGCATATTTTTTGCAGGCCTACCCTCGTATTTAAAACAAGGGATAATCCCCCCGATAGTCATCCACCGCCCCTGCCCCTGGTAATAAAGACTTCCCATGATAACAGATATCGGCCGGAGTTGGGGGGGGGAAGGCTTTTATCTTTTGGGGGAAGTGATTAAAGGAGAGCAGGGGTCTCTTCCCTGCACTAAAGTCCCGGGTCTAAGAAAACCTTACCTTAACTGTAAGGCCCATACCACACTTGTACAAGAATCTGGACCCGCAATACTGGCAACTATCTCCATCAACCACTACATAAAACAAGTTTTCCGTAAAATGTTCCATTTTCTTGCCCACTTGGCTCTCCATAATTCGGGTCCAAAAGCATTAGAAGCCAACACGTCATTCTTGGGATCCCCAAGACAAGCCCGAGATACTGGACACTTATTTTAAGAAACCCTAAACCCTAATCCATAAACCGCTAAACCCTAAACCCCAAACCCTAAACCTCATATAAACCCTATAGAACCCCTATATAAGCCCTTTAAAAGTACCCGCGGGAGATCTTGCATCACCTTGAGTCCTTAAAGTCCTCAGAAATTACAGTGATGTAGGGGCTCCAAGTGTACTATAGTCTAAACTCCTTAAAGGGGGTTATAATGGGGGGTTATATAGGGGACTACTATAGGGGTTATTAAGGGAGATACTAGGAGTTTAGTAGCTCAAGTGGTGCAAGATTTCCTCCATCAACAGTTATTCACCGTCAACAGTTACTCGGGTTACAATATAGTACGTCCCCACGCCCCCCCAGATTTTGAACCCTCTTGTGCTGTATTAAGCCTTCTAAAGTTCGTATTAGCTCCTTAAACTCTGCAGGGGATGCCTTGGTGGGGGCGGAGGGTGCTATTGCAACTCCTAAAGTAAGATACGCAGAAAGACCGTGATCGAAGTAGTCATGGGAAGCCTTTGCCGTGCACACTGCGTGCAGTGCGAAGCAAAAACATGCTGAACGCCAATGTTTCAGCACTCTTCTTTTGCAGTAGTTTCGTTAGGAAATATGTTTAATTTTTCTTATATCATGACCCTAAGGAACTATTTACGATTTCAGTTTTATTATGGGTCTAAGGGGGCTACTGACTACAGTTTAGGCTATGGTAGCCCATTCTTGTGGTAACCTGGCTTTCCGATTAAGGTTTAAGATTGAGGGTGCAGTCTGGCAGGGATTGGAGTTTAGGGCTTAGGGTTTAGGAGGGTGAGAATGGGGGTTTAGCACTTGCTAAGACATGCTACTTTCCCTAAATAGGGAGACCCCCAAACATAGACACCAAAGCATCATAATCCTTATTAAGAAAACATCCTCCCACCAAAAAGAAAAACACACTGTCGTACAGCCAATTGTTGGAAATCCCCACATCTTCAGATAGGAGCTCTTGGACTAGCCGACATGACTCGTATACTCCTACCTCCTTAGGAAATATCTTTGATTTTTTTGTAGGGTAGCCGCAGGGAAAGGTTAGCAATGATATGTAATAAGAGTAATAGCAGTAATAGTGGTACTAGTAATCGCAATAAATTGTTTATTCTACGTCTAAGGGGGTGATCATATTCTCTTTGTGGCCTCCTCATCATCCTCAACTCGAAGGAGGGTTTTGCGGATCGTCACCGTTTAAGGACGTCAGTTGGAGAGCCGCTGCGGCTGTTGTGTGGTTGCCTCTCTCGCATCACAGCCCAATGATTCAACATTTCTTTCGGCCTCAAACACCAGCAGACTTCTGTTTTTGGTGCAGTACACCTTGCTTTGGGAGTTCCTCTCTGTTTTGCTGGATGTTGTATCCCAAAGCCTGTCCAAGGAGATTCCCCGAGCATTCTTTTGCCGAACGTCTTTCCACGGGTTCCTGGGTATGTGTTCTACCCAGCGTTCACCCAAACCATTTTCGTCCTACTGGGGATGGAGAAAATCTTGCACCACCCTGCATACACTATTCAGCAATTATACTTTTATTCGTTATAATGAATATAATATCCTGGGGACCCGAGGTGCACGAATCCCTCCATCTACATATCACCCTGTCAAGCTTTGAAGACTTTGTAGCATTCTCTCGCATGATTCTTTGTATTTTGCTGCTCACGAGGTTTGACAGTGGCTCCTTTGGTGAGTGGGTGTCAGTTGTGTGTTCTCAAAATTAAGCTTACAGAGCCCTTTGAAAAGGACCGCCCTACAACGTCCATACTCCCGTACTCCCTACATATCCCTTGAGTCGCCAAGAGTGCTCGACGTTGAGAACCCCCCCAATCGTTCCTGGCAGCCCCGCTCAGGCCGCACTCCCTTACACATTTGTGCCATGCGGGACAGTGCTGCAGTGGCCAAGGTCGGGCATCATAATTGGCAGGCGCCAGACTTTAAGACTCCCCACGACTCATCTTGATGGAGTAAGAGGTTCACAAGTTTGCAAAACCTCAAAAGCCCCCTAAAGAAGCCACCCACCCCTGAGGACAAAGCCACCATACCACACAATGGCGGGAACATTTGTCCTTGCCAGGATTGGCTATTGCACCCTGCAATGCCATGTCGACCCTGATAAGGGTAGATGAACGGGCTGATAGATTAAACAAAGCATGCAAGAATGATCACATCGGTCACTGTAGTTTTCTGCGTCTAAGATCCCGTTAAATGCTGGAAAGAACTGACGAAGCTGCGCAAGCTTTTAAAGTCTAAGAAGCCTTACCCTATGTACCTAAAACTACCATGGAATTCCAAGACTAGCCATGTGAAGACTACAGTTCTTTAGACAAGGGAGCTATGTCGCGTTCCACGTCCATAGACGGTAAGCCCTAAACCCTCAAACCCAAAGCCCTAAACTCTAGACCCTATACTTATACCCACATTCTATCTACTTAACGGGGACTAAAATCCTACAGACAGCTTCACAAATCCTTTAAAGCCTGAGGGACCCATCTAACCCTATTGAAATGAAACAATGAAAAGTTAAACCTTCTTGTCACATAACTATACATCTGCCAGATATTGTTGTACTATGCTTGCCATTGGCTCCCTAGCAGATGGGGTACTCTTGAAAGGGGCACTTTTTTCATCATAACGACCCTCCCATCTCGGCTATGCCAGGTGCTCCTGGAGTTCTCTGCTAGTCTAGAAGCCTTGTGCGACGCTCCCGAGGCCGCCGAAGATTCACAGTCTCCCAAATTACTGTAGTCTTCTTAGGCACTGCTTCTAATTTATTATAGTAGAACCCCAAGGAAGTATTTAAACCATGTTTTTGTTATAGGTTTAGGGTCACTATGATAAACATGGAAGCCAAGACATGGCAGTACAAAGCCTACTGTTTTGGACCATGGCAGCTTCCATGCTCGTTTGGGGAAGGGCACACTTCTGCACGGGCTTCTGGATATAAGGGGGTATATTATACTCATTACAGCATATTACAATATATTGTCGTATATTATAGTATATTGTAGTACCTTATTCACTGCAAATTTTGGGAACAGTTATCAAGGCAACGCCCAATATGCGGTGTATCAAGATTATGACGGTGCCTTTTCTTTGCGGACGGGAGCTGCTATGCAGAGATGTACAGCACACCTGCCATATATACCCATATGATGAGCTGCATGTGCTGTACACCTGACACAGAAGCAATACCTGGTAGTTTAAATGGGAGGACCCCAACATAGACCCCCAAAATCCTGCAATCCTCCTTATGGCACCCCCAAAGAGGTATCTCGAATTTCGGAAGCCCCAAACCCTATAAGCCCCTACATAGCCCGGGTTTCTATTTCATCTTCTATTCGCTTTTCCATTTGACTCTCCACTTCTGGGATACCATACAACCTTTGGGACACTCCTGTACTTGAGAGTTGTTGGTGTATATGCGTGTGCCTTCTGGCCATGACCAGCCCTAAAGCGGGTTTGGGGTTCCCTAAATCAAGCCCTAAACGCTAGACTTTGAGCTGCAGGTGGCAGGCCGGTCTTGTGTATCCGTGGCACATGTACAGTAGGCGGTGTTAGGCGGCTTCCACAAAGTTAGGGGTACCCGTAAAGTGCTTTTTGGCGCCGTTTCTGTCATGCAGCGAATTTGGCTTTTTTGTTTCTGGATCCCCGAAAACTCAGGGCACGAGAATAGGAATTATTCCTCGAAAGGTGCAGGCTTTTGACAGGTACCCACCAAGCTTTCAACAGCATTTCCGCTCTACTTCCACCCTCCTCCACTCCTGTGTGGCTGCAGGCAGCGGAAGACGATCCCGAACCGAAGGCAACATTGTTCCGGCGGGGTGTAGAGTTTCAGGTTCATTCAGTGCTAATGAGAGTTTGCCTACATGTTTGTCCCCCCAACGAGAGCCGCGCGATGGGCCAAAGTTCCGTCTCTTTTTCAGAATTTCTGGAATCATGCATTCACTCCATAAAACGAGGCGTCCCTTCGGAACAGCAAGACTTTTGCTTCTGTGTTTAGATGCGATTTTGTTGAACGAGGTTCACAAGGTTCAATGCCCAACAAAGTGGTGCAAGAACGAGATAGTTCAGTGCACGAAGCACTCGTCAGGGATTGCAGGCGGTACAAGAGGTTCGCAACAATTTCAGGATGGTCTCTTAGGGAAACGGAGGCTCCTGCATACGGCTCATGTAATGGGACGGCTGCTCGCACGACAACACGAATCCAGATGTATGTACCTGTGCTACATTAAATGTAAGAGGGTTCCCTTACTGACTTCACTCTTGAACGCGCTAGTTCAGGGGCCTTGAATGAGCAGAGTTGCGGTTTTTTGAACGCAGATCAAAGGAAAGACTCATCGAACTGACTGAGCAGAGGTTGCTGCAGTTCTTTCTTTCTTGTGGGGGCAGGTTGAGCAAGCTTCGGGGGTTCGCACTGATCAAAGTCAACCGACACGTAGCAAAGCTTGGCGCCAAGCTTCAAACCCTAAAACCCACCCTGCTGGATCACCCGGCACAACTCCCTAATAGAGTGCCGTCAATCCTGACTTCCTCCTTTACACTTGGCGGGCTTTTCAAACAAAGATACACTTTCTGAGGGGCTTAGGGATATAATCCCTCTAAGTAGATAGAAAATGGCTTTGGTTATATTATAATAAGATCCCCGTATGCCCCACATTTTATCTACCTAAGGGGGACTCGTTGGATGAACAGCTCTCCTGTCAGAAGCAAGGCGAATCCTTGCCCCTGCCTTGCAGTCATCCCAAGCTGTGCCTGGAAGCCCTAAAGCCCTAGAATTTATAAGGGTTTAGGGTTTTAGAGTTTAGGGTTTAGGGTACAGCCCCGCAGTCCAGAATGAAACCCTGAACCACATGGTGTATCTAAGCAAGTTTTAGGTGGGTACTTTCCATCATATAAGCCTTACATATCCCTTATGTAGTCCTGCTGTCCCCATATAAGGCTTACGTACGCCTTATCAGGGTACCCACCTGGTAACTACCCACCTGAAAACTCGCATAAGTGTCGCGTATAGGGCTATAGACACATACAACCTCAGCATCATGGTTTGCTGTTTTGTGTTTGGGGCCATTAGCAGGCCGACACGATGATGACCGGCCGCACTCCTAGATAGATTGAAAGGAGGGCTACAGGGGTCCTTCACGGGATGATTGTGGTCCCTGGAAAATAAAGTGGAAACTATTATAATATACAGGGATAACATAGGGAGCCACCTCTTCTGAATGGGAAATAAGATGGGAAGTACTATAGTATATTGGGATAATATAGGGGATAATGGAAAAACAAAATGGAAACTACTATGGTATATTGGGACAACTTAGCGGAGAACGAAAACGTGGAAATTACTATAGGAGCTTTTTCTGCCCGGTTTAGGGCTCAAAGACCCTAGGGTTCAGGGGCTCGCCTTTCTCAACGGCTTTCGGCTTTCACTTGAAGATTCCTTCACACCAGGTACCCCGGAGAAGCCCCTTCAAGATTATGGGTTTTATGCTGGGGGTTTATGTGTTACGGTCGCTGTTAAGGATCGTGTAACAACTCGGTATACTTTGACGTGTGAAGAGACAAAGCCATTACTATAATCCCAATTTCGACTGCTACTGGGTGGGGCCACTACAGAAATATTGCCGACTCTTCCAGCACAAAATTCAAGTCTTTCTGCATAGGGCTTGGGGGTTGACGTGCCGGATTCAAGCCTTGGAGTTGGCCAAATTATAGCGACCTCACCCCCAAATGCTGGTTTACAGAGAAATTGTGTACTTTCAGAGTCCGAAATCATTATGAAGTGGCTGGCTTGGAAAGAAAGGTAGGTTCTCATGAAGCCTGGCGCCCCAAAACAGAAACAGTAATCCTAGGAGGCCCCTAATATGGGCCTCTACGTGCTTCCCGGGTCCTAACCATGGGCCCTAAGTGTGTTGGTAGGGGTTTAAGGGTCCATACTAGGGGCTACTTGGGACCTCACACGCCCTAAACCCTGAACCCCCTAGACCCTACACCCTAACCCTAAACGCCCTAAACCCTGCAGCCTCAACCGCTACTAGACGTGCAGCTGGCAAGATGAGAGCTGGAGTTTCAGGCTGTTTTCGTCCAACTGAGCTTCAAGCATCATGTGGGAATCTCCCAAAGTATCCTCCATCAACTCCCCAACGAGGACCCTTATGATTTTTGTGTATTGCAAATCCACCCATGTTAGTTCAGGGACAAGCCGCCCTTCAGGCGTGCGGACGGTGTGGGGACCCAGCCAGGTCTTTGCCTGTTTGAGGTTTAGAGTTTGGGGTTTACGTTTTAGGGGGGGGCTCCAACAATTGCGGGTCCCCATGATGAGGATTCTACTCTTTTAGCGCCCATATCGTGCCCCCCTAGACTTTTGGACAATGGGTGAACTTGTAAGACGGTTTGGACATAAGAGGCCCCTACTAAGACAGTTTGGACGCAAGAGACCCCTACTAATCCACTTGAGTTTTTGTGGGAGAGGGTACCTGACAGCTAAGCACGACACGGTTTCCTACGCGTACCTGACGTTTCTGAAGTCCAAGGACGTAAGCTCGGAATATTTTCAGAATTAAGGAGCATTGGGCCCCCTTGGCAGTGCTTCGAAATCGGATGCATGACCAATATGTTGCGGAGCAAGTTGTCTTCTTGGCTTGTAATAGGGAATGGAGGACTGGAAAACGACATGGAAACTACTAATTCACTGTGAATTATTGTGCAGGAGCTGCTAGAGGGATTCATTCCCCCATCCCCTGCTAGCAACAAAGCAAGATGTTAGATGCTGGCCTTCGGGGGGAAGGTTGGAAGGCTTCGGTCTGCCTCTGAGTATTTCCTCGGATTCCAAATATTTTGCGTCCTTTGCTGGGAGGAAGTCTGGCATCCCTTAGGGTACCTGACGCCCTAAATCCACCCCAAAGATATTCGTAGCTCCTCACATATAGGGCATATGAGGTGGTGCAGCATGCCCCTCACAATTGCAATGTGATTCTTGTTGTTTTTCAAGGCCCTTTTTGCAGTGAAAGAAAGACCTGCAACACTACGCCCCTCCAACATGAAAAGATATAGTCCCCTTAAGTACATAAAACATGGGGTATATTGGGATCTGACTATAGTTTACCCAAAGCCATATTCTATCTACTTAAGGGGGACTATAGGCCCCTAAATCTCTTAACTCCAAACCGTTTGGGTGTTCAAAAAGTTCTCCAGGCATGTCGCAGGGCAAGGGTTTATATGGTTTGCACCCAACATTCGGAATGCCGAAGTGTCTGAAGGCCAGGCTTCTTCAAAGGCCGCCTAGGGAATATCTCGGAAAAAACAGGTAACATCCCAAACCTTTCTTCGAATTGCTGTTGGGCATAGCGCTTGTCCCTTGTGATGGGCCCAGCTACTAAAAGCCCACAACTCTTAAACTGTATTAAAGCCCTGAACCCCAGATCAAAGCAGTTCATGTTTTTGCTTCTCAGGCTTTGCATTTGGCTGCCTACCACGACAGCGTCGAGGTCATACGCTTCAGGGGCTGCAATCAGATCTGCTGGACAGCATTACAACAACCTACAGCGTAGATCCTAAACAGCTTGACTCACAGTGAGAAGCTGCCGCATGCAATATCCTAAGAGCCTGTCACATGCCGTTCTGCCGATCATGGTTTTGAGCAGATTTCCAACGAACTTCAGGTGGGCAGTTCTCCCCAAAGATACCATACACAGCCTTCATATACTTCAACTTCCTAGTTTTCCCCATGTAAGAATTAGTGCGTGGAAACTCTACCTAGACCCTCCATCTACCCTCCATGTACCCTAAGTACCCATCATTTTCGGGGCCAGATACCCCTATGTAAGGGTACAAGGAAGGTCCTGCCCTCAACTTTAAGCCGTAAACCCTCAACCCTAAACCCCAAAACCCTTAACCGTTAGAAGACTATATACCCCCTATTCCCCTATGTAAGGGTACAAGGAAGGTCCTGGTAGAAAGCAGGTAGTTCAGCTACTTCTGGATGCCAAAGCCAACGTGTCATCCTGCGTCGCTGCCTCAGTCTGAACAGAAGATAGTTGGGGGTCTCCCAAAATTAGCTTTCTGGAAGTCCCCAGAATTAGGTTCATAATGGGATCATATAGGGATTATATAGAGTTTAGGGTCTAGGGTTTCCCAAAATTAGGCGACGCCCTCTTTGGAAGGGTTATATACAGGGGTTGTACGAGGATTATATAGGGTTTAGGGTTTCCCAAAATTAGGGTACCCGTTGGGGGATCCCCAACATAAGGCTTTGAGTATATTGGGGTCTACATTGGGGTCCCCTTATTCTGGGAAACTGATAGTTGGGCATGTGAAAAAGCTGAAGATGCGCGGGGTTTCCAGAAATGGGCTTCCGTCTTATGCACACTAGAAAGACAACATATAAACATATCCTTTTAGTCAATGGGAAACTCCTCATGCGCTTATCAGGCGTTCAGATTTTCCAGCATGCCCGGACATGAGCCGCTGCCAACGCGGCCTCGCCAACATTGCCAGCGAAAAGTAAGCAACGTAAAAGAGAGTTTAAGCCACCGCATACCTAGACCCCACTGCCCAATAGTGGTATAGAGTACCATATTGGGGGTTCTACTTTCTAGATCCTCCCAGGGGTCTGGGTAGTACATAGGCATTAATTCGATTTCGTTGATGATCCCGGGAAGCAGAATGGGTTTCTACTCCAAGGTAGAGCTGCTTTGGATTCCACCCTTAGGGTTATAGGGGTTATATAGGGTTATGTAGGGGATATATTGGGGTTGTATTGGGATAATGGAAAATCAAATGGAAACTACTATTTAGGGTTTAGGGTTTAGGGTTTTGGCTCTTTGTTGTTTGGTTCCTCCAGAATCCATTTTTCGGCCCCTGCTGCCCACCGCCTGTAACCCAACCCCACTGCCCACTGCAAGCTGGATACCCCAAAACAGAGGTCCCGACATTTAGCAGAGCTTTTGTTCTTTGGGGCTACGCCCCTGACTCAAACCTAACATGGGGTTTCCAAGAGTTATGGGCTCCTTGGTAGGAGTCCCTGTAGTAATTGTTCTCTTGTAGGAGTGCGAAATCCCAATCCTGAAAACCCTGACTGCGCCCGTGTTTGAAGCCGAGCTGACCTCCAACGTTCTTCCAATCTACCCCCGCCTATACTGCCCCCCTTGGTTAAGCCATTTAATGATAACAGCTTTAATTCAGGGGGAGACCTAGGAGGGGGTAGTGTAGGGGGGGGGTGGTAGGGGAACCTCTGAATTTTTGGGGAGCTTTGTATGCCTTCGTGCCTGGATTCTTACCTGGACCCCCAACAGAGGGTCTAGGTCTAGGTAAACGGCACTGAGGTAAAAGGAGTCGCAGGCGGTCGCCCCGGTGAATTTGCAATAGTTTTTACACGGGAACACTCCTTACAGTAGGGGGCTTTTGGGGTTACATAACTATTACGGCACGAAACAGGGGTCACAGGGTCTTATTTAGTTTTGCAAGGGGCTTCGATAAGAGCTTCACCAGTTCTGGCTCGCGTTCCACTTGCGGATTCACGTAAGGGCTCATTAGTTCTTAATCGGGGTTTACAAGGGCCTTCACCGAAGGACTTCATCGGTTCTGGCATTTCAGGAGGCTTCACACGTATGTTGGCCAGATTCATCGCGGTCTTTCGAGTTCGGGCTTGCAGTCGGATAGTCCCCGTAAGTCGGATCCTACCGGCCCCGCAAATTCTGGAGATAACCGAAGGCCGTATGTTTTTTTGTTGGCTGAGTTCAGGTAGTCGTATTCCAGCGTACGGGCCCATGTGGCAGTCTCTTAAAGATCCCTTTCAAAGGCTCTATGTAGGTCCATCCCCAAATCATGACAGCAGAAGCATCCAAGTCTTGACCTTTTGGATGTCTGAGGTCAACCTGATTCGCGTAGAAGGTTGAAGGACTTGCAATACCCTCCCCTTGTTTGAGGCTTCCCAAAGTTTAGGACATTAGACCCGTACGACCTTGCTCAAAACTCTTGTGCTTCTGTGTTAAGTGGCCCTTTGGCTGAGAGGCCATCAAGAAAATTGTGACCGTTCTCCTAATAAGGAGACTTTGGCAACCCCCTCCCCCAAGAGTAAAATTTTATAAGAGCCAAATAACAGTCATAGGGTGCAAATTTCGCTGGTTGGGGTCACCAAATTCCCTGGTTACCCGGCCTCTCCCCACCCATATCCCCCCTCCTTCTACGGTGTAGCAATCGAAATGACGGTGGATGACCAGGTAGCTTGGTCTTGGATGTTTACGGGTTTAGGGTGTAGGGCCTGGCAATAGGTTAGAATATGAGTATGTCAAGCCCTCACTTTTACTCCTATGTTAGTCAGTTTCTGCTTAGGGGCAGTAGCCGGGCCTGACCCTGTAACTGTGGACGGATATACTCCCCCTTAGGTAGATGGAATATGGTGTATATGGGGATCTTAGTATAAATAATATACCCAAGGCCATATTCTATCTACTTAAGGGGGACTATACTATGCGGAACAGGGTCCCTTCTCAAAACCATGACCTGTATGCGTCAAGACCACTGTTGCAGGGAGCCTTGCCAAGCGCTGCGGACCAATTTAGGTTGGGGGGATCTAAAGGGGAGTATATCGGGCTTTGGGGGGGGACCTATTCAGGGATGCACTAGAAATTTAGTCCGGCGCTCATGAAGGGACCAGATGCCAGCCCTGAACCCTAAGCCTTTGCGCACTTGCGTATGCACTGCAGGTGCCATGACACCCCTGCACGAATGCGCAACCTCTGATGCTGCCAGTGCCTTGGAAAAGCCTGTCTGCCTTTTTGCCAAAAAAGAAGCCTTGTTACAAAAAAAATAGATCCGCCCAAAACTTTCGAGGAGAATGCCGCGAACGCATCAAAGAAGATCTCTGCAAATGTGTATGCCTTTCTATTACTGAACTTAATGAGGAGTTTTGAGTTGCCCCAGCCCCTATGACAAGGGCCCCAGAAGTATCATATGATTACAATGGGCTCCTAGTCTAAGAGGCTGGAAACAGGGGGGTTTGGTGCATGCAGCTTGCTTAATACTGGGCCGGACCAGGGTGCCTATCTGGCTGCGGGATTACAAGAAAAAGCCAAGTTGGAAGGGCCTTAAACCCATAACCCCAAACTAAACAGTATAGTCATGAGCCTGCCGGGTTGTTGATTGCTTGTTGGCCTGCATTTCAGTTGTTTTCAGTCAGACTTTGCAGGATGCGATCCTTGCTATGCCGTCACTGCCACGCAAGTTGTAAAACATTATAATAATAGATAGTAGGTCCCCATTGCTTACTAGGCCTGGCCCTCCAAGAAAGGGTGCTGTTCATCAGTTCGACCTGTGGGGGCTCCTGAGGTCGGTTTTCCCGAGGTCACTGTTTCAGAACAGGGGTCCCCCTCAGGTCCCTTTGAACGGGTTATACACTACAGGGATGTTACGGCTTAGGACCTGGGATAGAACAATGCCGTCTTATATCTCCTGCATAGACTACCTCGGGGGCAGGTACCCTTGTCAAAGAGCAACTGCAGCATACAAGACGATCCCTCATTTGCAGATTGCCGAGCAGATGGCCGAATAGATTCCGGATTATTCCGGATTCCATATTGGCATCAGCGTGAAGACCCCCCATGAGCGACTTGATTTTTCAGAGTTATCACGTTATCGACCACGGTGCCATTTGTTTGGAGGAGCCTTTGGATTGTAAACCCCAAGGCTGAGATCCCAACACCCCAAACCTGTACCTTAAACCCTACTCCAAGCCTTAAACCCTAAACTAGTTTTTTCTAGAAAAACTACCTGAACCTTAAACCTAAAACTATACCTTAAGCACTAAACTAAACCGCTTGTTCTGGGGTTGTCAGCAAGGCTCGTGCTGCAACAGTCCTGGCACAGCGAGCAGCTGCCGTTCGAGAGGTGCCAGCACTTCGGGGAACCCAGAGCCCAACATGGCCTGATATTATAGTCCCCCTTAAGGGTTTATAGGGTTATATAGGAATATATAGGGGTTATATAGG
>CAJNIZ010043071.1:113533-130545 GCA_905231905.1 Symbiodinium pilosum
TTCGGGTATATTATAATGAGATCCCCATATACCCCATATTCTATCTACTTAAGGGGGACTATATGCCTTGGGGTTTATCCCCAATAATGGATGATCAAATGGAAAAGAAAATGGAGAGTGACATGGAAACTGGGGATGTGTAGGGGTTTATAGGCTGGGTACTGGCCCCACTCTCTAACAGTTGGATCTTATGATATAGTTATATATAGGCCATATAGACTGTTGCAATGTGCGGGCAGTACCCAAGTTATACCTTTAACGGCACTAGAGCCTGTCACGTGATTTAAGGTATATGGCTTAATTGAGGAGTATTGGGATCCCTGAAAATCCATCGTAAGACATAGAAGCAGCAGTCGACATAGCAGTCGTCTTTGCCGTCGTAGCAGTAGCAATAGGAGCAGACTAGCGTCGCAAAAGCAGCAGTCGGAGAAGCAGTAGCAGCAACAGCCCTGTAAGCTGCTAAAGTTACGCTCTGTGTGGTAGTCAGCAGTTTTAGTTGTTTTTGTAGGGGAGTCCTCACTTGGGCGCGCGGAAGTCCAGCAGACCATCCCCCGGGTTGCTGGGGAGGCATAGGGCGCTGAAAAGTCCGCTGTCTTCAGCATCAATGCTTCGCGATTGATGAGTTTTTCGTCTGTTAGATTAAACTGTAGTATGCTAGAACAATCTAGAACATGCGCTCTGTCGTAGATCATGCATAGCTTTTTCTTGTCAGCTTCGTATTGAGGGCGTGAAAATCGGAGACCTTCTTAAGGCTTGACCTTCAGATCTCCGTTGCAGTCGGGTATCTGAAAAGCTTGGGTCACAACCTTTGCTGCCGCACGCAGTGCCGCCTGTGAACTGAACTTTCTGCAAACATGGTCCCTGAACCGATTCGCGATGTGGATGTTTTCCAAGATAACCCACATAATCCCAAATATCCTAATCAGCACCCCCCAAATCTGTTCTGATCCCTATTTAGATTTGGGTTGTCAAGGAGCCCCCACCATCTTGAGAAAGTCCAATTCATGACTACAGGCGGAGATGGACAAGCCTTGCCTCCCTGTTGCCGAAGCCTAAGATTTCTCCGAGAAACGGAATATGGCCAATTTGGTTTCCAAGTTAATGCGTCGACTTAGATTGAAGCTTAAACCCTAGAATCCTCTTTCAATCTTAAAGCTGTAAACTGTAAACCCAATCATGTGTGGTTGTTCTGGTTCTTGCCTGACAGAAACCTCTTGCAACCGTTCGGTATGGAGCAGAGGCGAAGCAATCATATGTCATATATGGGTTACAAAAGTTCACATGAGGGTTGCATAGGCTCATGTGGGGTTATTTAGGCGTCTTATTGCAGAAGGGTTCATGGGGTTTCGGGCTTACAGGGCTCATTTCTACACATGGCAGTAATACTCGCCGAAGAAGGGGTGGGAGTGGCCGGGTAAGCTGCAATACCGGGCCCAATTAGACCCCAACATAGCACAGCGAGCCATCCAAAGGGTTTCGCAACTTTTGTCAAGCTAAGCAAACTGGGGCAGAGGTTTGCCCAGGCCCTCCTTAGGGTATAAGGTATATGATAGGCATACAGAAGGACCCTGTCACTGAGAGCCTACATTAGGCGCCCATAGTTCCTATCTTAGATATACAGCTGTACAACCTCCACATCTTTACTCTACCACATGCTTACCATCTGTCCTCACTGACCCTGCGTGCGTAAATCTTCACAATACCTAGTCTAGTCTGCGATTTATGTAAGCACAAGAAAACATTCTGAAACGCACAGACAGTATGCCCAAAACTCAAAGAACGTTTCAAAACTACATCAACGCAGAACAGCAGCTCCCACGCGTCCCTTTCTGCAGATTTTCCCTCCACTGTAGAACGTCCTTATATTGCGGGCCCAGCCCCGGGTATTCATTGCCGGGGAGTGGCGGTTGTTGTTATTTGGGGAGGGGATTAGGAACACATACGAGGGGAATGTCGTAATACATCTGGGTATCTGGAGACATCTAAAGTCTTGGGCTCTAGGCTTTGGGGTTACCCTGCCCCAAGCTAACATAAAAGCCGTGATATGCCTGTCTTTGCAGGCAGTTGATATTGTTGTGAAAGGGCCTTCATGCCAGCTTAAAGGGTAAGGGTATAGGTTTCAAGGTTTAGGGTTCAGGGTTTAGGGCTTGGGAAACCCTAAACCCTGAGTCCTTGGCACTGCACCCTTTTGACCCAAATCCCTGAACCAGAACACCACTGTTAATTGCCCAAATCTTGCACGATCTCAGTATACTTTAACACGATGGTTGGTACTCCCCTCCCCCAATAAGAAACCCCTCCGCCCCCTAAGAATGAATACCCCCAACATAATACCTTCATTCTTTGGGAAATTATGTATTGTACTTGCGGCGGGAGGAGGGTTGATTATCAGGGGCGAGGACTACTTAAGTACTCAAGGACCTAAACCCTGTATTATAGATTCCTATTATATTCCTATTTTACCCCTATTACAGGGGCCACGTTAGCGTGGATTCCTGCAGGCCGAGCCAACTGTTTCCAACGATGGTCAAGGATCGGCCGCGGAACCCATGCAGGCCAGGGTTATATGAGCTACGGACTAAATTCAGGTTAGGAGGGACTATATAGGGTTTTGGGGGAGCCTGTAAAGGGATCTACTACTACAAATTTAGTCCAGGGCTCATACATAGGGATAATGGACAAGAAGCTGGAAACTACTACAGGATTTAGGCTTTGGCCGTGGAACCCATGCATTCCGAGTTGAGGTCTTGAAGATTTCAGTACTCATTGCTCCTGGGGATCCAAATAGCCCCAGGCAGGATCATGTAGGTAAGGGTTGCGGGTCTAGGGTTTAAGGCTTGTCTAGGGTTAGGGTCGGCAGCCCAACCACGAGAGGATTTTGGGGTGTTGGGGTAGCCTAAGTCAGTTAGTCATGAATCATGGAGCAATGTATCCGCAGTTAAAGGAGATTTCAGCTGGGTAGTTTTCGTCATGTAGGGCTTGGATCTACCTCCTAGTCTCCGCATATAAGACTCTCGTAAGGTTCCCAGTTTAGCAACTTCCAACCTAATAATTCCCTTTCGGGTTTAAAGGTTTAGGGTTTAGTGGTTGAGGGTTAGCGTTTAGGACTCTGGGCATTTTCCGTGTTCGGACTTTGGGCCCAAGGATGTGAGGCTGGGATTTTGAGCGCATGTACCGGTCTCAAGCCTGGCTCCCTGCCTCAGAGAATGTACTGCACAAACCTTCAATCTGATACCCTATGGCTGGTTCTTATACGTATAGGTTAAGTACGGTTTATTATGTACCTTAAGCCCTTAAACATGTACCCCATGATAAACAGGCCTAGCAGCCGGCTGAAAATGAGCAAGGGGTTAGGGTTTAGAGCTTTAGACCAGACATTGATGCAGTACTTGCAGGGTCATGAGGACTTAGTACGTCTTTTTATGACCCCTAAACCTAGAGGACACATAATAATCCCAGATATCCGGATGATTAACCCCCTTACTAAGTCCACCTGACCCTCGAAGTAGGAATGTGGCTTTGGTAGACGCTTGAGTACCGACCTTGCAAACCTAAAGTCCCAACCCCTAGATTCAGGGTTTAGGGGTTTAGGGTTTAGGGTTTAGGATTCAGGGTTTAGGGTTTAGGGATCTAAAGCCCAGCGAGCCTCTTGTGTTATCTTCTCCTGGTGTCTAATCAGCCCACGCCGCGGGATGTTCTTAATGTCATCGGGGCAGGGGTATCCAATGTTCGGGTGAGAAGTTCAATCCCAAATGGAGAGCCTCTCAAAAACTGAGCAGCATGCAATTCCAGAAGGGAGGCCCCAACAATCACATCATGACCCCTATGAATTCTTTTGTGTATTAGTCAAGGACCTGATGGCCCATCTAGCTAATAGAAGGACTGTAGCAATCACCTGTATCATTTGGAGTTTACAGGGGGACCTGGTGTTTCGGAAACTACCACGCAGGAGAATTCTCCAGTTAAAGCCCGGTTGCGGACAACACCTGTGACATGATGTAGGTTTTATTTACGGGTGGCTAGTAGGGAACAACAGAATATAATCCGTATATAAACCTTAGCCATGCAGAAGAGGTGGCTGAGTCCCTACTGACACCCAGTAAGCCTATGTGATCCCTAAACCCTAAGCCCAACCCTGTACCATTCTAATCCCCACATTATCCCATCATACAGATAGATATACTACCCCATTCCCTACTCAGCCCTCAATAGTTGGCCTGAGACATGGCCCGCTGCGTACAAAGGGTTGAGGGTTTAGGGCCATGTCTTTCTTCGGGTTTAGGGTTTAGGGTTGTTGAGGGTTTAGGGCTTAGGATTGTTTAGGGTTTTGGGTCTAGAGTTAGGGTTGTTCAGGTTAAGGGTTTAGGGTTTCCTGATAGTAAGTAAACACCTGCCGAATAGTAAGTATGCCCCTCCAATAGATGATGTCTCTTGCGGGGAATATTCAATGTTGGGGGTGGAGGCTGCGTTCAATATTATTGGTATGACATGTATGAAGGGAATCTGCCTGCAAGTTCTGCCCACCACCCCTGCAAGAAGGGACCCCAAACCTACAATATTCTTTTCACCAACCTCCTACAGCCCTAAACCCTCAAGCTCTAAACCCAAAAGCCCTAAACCCAAGACCCCCAACCCTAAAACCCTAAACCCTCCTAAACCCTAAAGCCCTAAACCATCCTAAACCCTTGTGTATGTAGCCTACGAGGTTCCCAGGTTCCTCGACAAGGACCCGTGCAACTCAAAGCTCCCCATGGGCAGAGCCTCTAGCTGGGTTGCTATTAAGGACTTTATGTGGTAGTTTCCGAAAATTAGGGTACCCCAAAATAGACACCAATATACTATAGTCCTTACTATTGGGACCCCCAAAATGGTACCCCTAATTTTGACAACCACCCATGTAAAGTTGCCATCTTATGGGTATATAGGAAAGTATTTGCTGCTATAGACCCATAATTTGGTAACCATAACAGGAAACCCGTTATTCACTGCAAATAATGGGTTTCCTTATTAACGTAACTTAAGTTCAAGTTCCTTAAAGCACTATATTCCCACAGATTCCAATTCATTGTCCATGTTCTTTCCCATTTGATTCTCCGTTATAGGGGGATAATAGAGTAATTTAAATTCAAGTTCCCCAACCCTAAACCCTTAAACCCTGAGTGTTTGAAATTCAAGTTCCTTCCTCAACAACAACCCAACGAGTGTTGAGGCAGAGGATGAAGCCGGAAAGGAGGAGGTGGAGTGAAAGGCTCAGTCTCATGGGGAGCATTGGGGTTTAGGGTCTAGGGGTGTAGGGTTTAGGGGCTTAGGGTTTAGGAGTATAGGGTTCAGGGGTTTAGGATTTAGGAGTATAGGGTTTAGGGGCTTAGGGTTCAGGAGTATAGGGTTTAGGAGTGCAGGGTTATGGTTTACGTAAGGTTTACGGAACAGGCTGACTTCCATGCCCTTCCACTTGCCGAAGGATAACGAAAATGGCCGTTACTACCAGAATCTCCAAAATCGCTCTGGGGACCACTGGGATGATTGAAATTGCTAGTAGTCTTTGCTCATTCCCAGTTATTTCTGAATCAAAGCCGTTTCTAATCATTTAGGACCCTCTATTGAGCATGTTTCGCCCAGAGGCTATGGGCCTTTCAAAGTTGGCAATTTACCACAAGAATCCTTGTGTGATCTTTCATCCTGATAACTGCTCTTCATGCCTACGGTGAATGGAGGAAATCTTGCACCACTCAGGAACCGCGTGCTGTTGCCATTCCTATGCTAAAGGGCTAAAGGGCGCATCTGGTGCAAGGTGTCCTCCATCCAATGTAAGGTCCTAGGCCCTGAGCCCTAAACCCTGAAAACTAAATCTCAACTCTATCTCTCAACTCCAAGTTCTGGGCTTACATAGCTGTTCGCCGGAGCCCTAGCAGCTAGTTAACATCCACGACTCTGCATCCTTGTAGCAGTCCGCCCTTTCTTACAAGAAGCACAAAGAGTACACTTCTGTGGTCATCCTAAACCCTAAACCCTAAACCTGGGAACCACATACTTCAGAAGTAGCTGCTCAGGTGGTGCTTCTTCAGGGACCCCTTGCATGCCAAGGCGCGTCATCAGAGGACTTACGACACATAGCTTAGGCTGTGGAAGTTTGGGGTTTCGGGTTTTTCGTTTAGGGGTTTAGTGCTTACCAAGGCTTCACTTACTACTGCCTACCCAAACCCTATGTGTCCGTATATGAGCTTAAAAATTAGTAGTACCATCTTTCCTCTCAAGAACCCCTGTAGTCCAACCGCGCTCGGCCAAAATGTCCCTTGACACGTGGAGGATCATCAGATGATCCTGGTAACGAGCAGTTTAAAGAGCAAGCAAGTCAGTCCATCCAACCGAGCATTTGAAGTCCTTTCTTGTAAGTTCTAAGGACTGCAAGGCATAAGATTGGCGTAGCAATCTGAAACTGAAACCCCCGAACCGCCACGGCCATCCTAAACCCCGAAACCCTAAGCTCTCAGGCCATCTAAGACATCCTGGTTTCCCAAATCTCTATCGGGGTTGTGCAGGTAGACCCTCATGGAAGCACTCCGCTGCACTTTGCTGCTGAGAACAATGCCGTCTTGGCCTTGAGGGCTTTATGGTTCAGGGTTTATGGTGCTTGCCATACAGCAAGGCCTGATACAGCCCCCAATAGAGGACTCCTAAGACTGGGTTTTGAAAGCCATTAGGGCTTCGTGCCTACTTGCAGCCTCATGGGTGGGTTTTTACAATCGGACCATAATTTGCGAGTATATAGGCAATACTGGTACTTTAGGGATCCTGTCTCTCGTTCCATATTAACCACCAGCAAGACATGTAGCATGCTTATACTTGCAACTTGAAGCCAGGGAAATGTACATGCGCGAGCAGTTGCATGTTTTATTCCCTTCTAGTATACACCGAAACTAAGTTCTAAGTAGATAGAGCCCCACTGCTACCTTCAAAAGGGCTTGTATCTCGAACGGTTCAAAACAATCTGGGTCGCTGTTAAGAAGATTCATTTCAGTTACCATAGTAAGGCACACTGTCGTTGACTATGTACCCATGTCATGGTAAGTTAAGTTAAGCTTCGCACCCGCAACCAAGTAAGTATGACCTGTCCGAAGCCTACTCTGTGCCAGTATGTTGGAGGCTTACATACAGGTTTCTGTCACGCTTAGTTAAACATGTCATTTGTTTTGAAAGCGAAACTATAACTATGAAGCCTAAATCCTAAACCCAGAATGCTGAGCCCCAAGCCCTAGATCCTCAGCTTCAAATTTTAAGTCTCAAGCCTGAAATCCTAAGCCTTACTTGAACCCTATATCCCCAACCCCAAACGCTAAATCCACGCGTACACAGTTTACACCCCTTACCTGGTAGAGGGTGCTGATTGCAGTGTGGGGGTAGCAGGCCCCACATTGAAGGTTTCTTTTTTGGTTATGTGGGGATATGTAGGGAAATGTAGAGATAATGAAAAATGTGGAGACTATAACTTAGTATTTGGGGGCAGTGCTAATCATTGAGAACAAAAAATGGACTGGAAACTAGGTTTATACCGTAAACCCTTAACCCCATATATCATCTGTATGGGGGTCAACCCCTTCCCTAATATTGAACCCTCCCTACCCACTAAAGCTAAATTTTCCCGTCGTGGTCTACTATAACAGAGTGGAATCATGGAATAGTCCTCCTGTCCCGATGATTTCTCCAACACCAAGCTTTACCTGGGGCCGGTTTGGCCTATGACTAGATTTCGGTATGCCATGGCGAGCGTCTAACGATTAATGTTAGTGGAGGGCTGTGTTGGTTGCTTAGTTGGAGTGCTAAGAAAGGTTGTGTGTGTGTGCGTGTGGGGCCACCTGAGTTGGATAAGGCAGCTGAACATGCAAATTTGCGAATACGCCTACGCAGCTTCTTCGTTCCCAAGCCTGAAGCAGGGCTTGCGTATTTGTTTTATACATCACCCGAAGACAAGCTTACCAGCCCCATCATACTTGACGCATCTTGACGCTATGTAAATATTTGAAGGTGGTACAGGTGCAAGCCTTCCGCCTCAGCAACCATCGAGGTGCTGTACGCAGCCACAATGGTTTGCAATCAAATCCACATCAATCTCGCACCTAACAACCGCACGCGCAGAACTGCAGACTTGTGCTTGTAAGGGCAGGAACCCGTGATGACACACACTTCTTTGGCACTATGTAAGGGAATGTTCCCATGTCGGGGTTGTCGTGCTTGGGCTTCCTTAAGGCTATCGCATCTTGTTTCCCGTGACCGATGGGCATGTTTAAGGCTTCATGGTCTAGCCGTCCTTGGGTTCCTGGGTTTGGGCTGCACCCATGTCGTTCCACTCGCAGCTTACTCTCCGTGCCCTTCTTTGGGGATGCTTGCTGCTGCAGGATCCGCTCCAAGCAGGTTCATGATTAGTCCTTGTTGCCGAGAGACTTTCTCAGAGGAATAGGAGGCAAATGCTAAATTTGTGGAGTAATTTCAAATTCGGCACTGCTCATCAATTTCCTACGCATGTGAACACGTGAACCTTTACATACAAAACCACAGCCCCATCACCTGTACCCTTACATACAAGCCTAAGCACGATAAGCTCTCAACCCTAAACCCTAAGCCCTACACGCAGAGCTTTGTATGCCGGAGTATGAAAGCCTCTCTTGCTCAGGGGCTAGCCTTGTGCGGGCTGGGGCTAGGACTATGTGGGGTTCTAAAGATAAGGGTTTAGGGTTTAGGGGGTTTCAAGTTAAATATGGGGATAGAAATCAGGGTATCTGGGGTTTGGGGTTAGCGAGTGTGCGCTGAAAGTTTTGGGAGGCCTTATGAGAAGCTTGATCGCATGTGGGGTCCATGTTGACCCCTTTTTGTGCAGACCCCCATACCATGTGGAGAAATCCTATAGAATTAACAGTATCCCAAGTCGTCAGTGCCAGTGACAGTGGCTGGAAGGAGTCACCTAAGCTGGAGATTGTAGAGGTTTCAGCTATTTGTTATATAGGCCAGCGTTATCTTGGCCTCCCAGGTTAAGAGTTAGAGGCAGTACACCCATGCAGCCCATACGTACAGATTTCTTGCATCTTCTCATACGCGAATCTTGAAGTGTATAGTCGGGACCCATGGTGAAACAAAACCCGGTCCTTGTATGCGGATACCCATGTCTGATAAGTCCGGCAACTCGTCTTACTACACTGACCTGCCACAGACATCATTGCTGGGAGGAGGCAGCACATGCTGGCGACGCCACCATCAAGCACCCAGACCTTACTTAGAAAGGCAAGATCCCTGAATCTGGGTTGTTGTTAAGGAACTTAAGAATAGTTGACTTAAGTGGTGTATATATATATATACATATAGTAAATAATAGGTCCTGAATCTGGGTTGCTGTGGGGTATATTATCCCACCTATGATGGGGAATCAAATGAAAAAGATAATGGAAAATGAAATGCAAACTGGGCGAATATAGGGATTTGAGAAACTTTATTTACGTTACTACATTGGGGAAATTTTGTTAATCACTACATAAACCCATCATGGCAAGTTAGTTTAAGTTCCTGAACAGCAACCCAGCCTGAAGTGGATTTGTGGAGCTTCCCATGAGGAGGGTCCTATCACAGGCGGAGTGTCATCGGAATAAATGGTAGTTTTTCAGAATAAGGGGACCCCAATATAAAACGCTAGAATATTTTAATCCTTTTTCTAGGGACCCCCAAAAAAGGTACCCCTAATTCTAGGAAACCCCCCATATAGGTGGGCAGTAGTTTCTGCTTAATGCCCGGCATCCCCAGAATGACGCACCCTACCTGGGAGGAAGGATGAACTTAATGGCACGATTAGATTAGTTCTCCCCGCCTTCCTCGAAATTGCGTACGTAAAAGAATGGTACCGCACTCGAAGACTTTGAAGTTGCTACAGAGCTTGTGCCGGGGCTCTTTGCGCCAGTCTGCGGTCTTTTCTGTGTTTGCGGTTGTCGTGCGAATCGCCTACGCCCCAAAAGCCCCGCAGCCGGCTTACTCCACTTACACACAAGCAAGCCATAGACTCAAAACCCTGAACCTTACCGGACAGCCGAAGTATGTGGAAGAATGGCCTTGTATGTGTGTTTGGGCCTTTGTTTAGCATACTTTTGAAATTCAGGTTTGCGGGGCAAACTAGTGTTGTGCGATTTTCCGATTTTCTTCTAGGGGCTTCTTGCAAAAGAGATCCCATGCTTTAGGGACGAATGTTAGGTGAGGGGGGGATATAGGGGTAACAGGGAGACCTTTTTTTTGAAATCTGTTGGAACTTTATTGCAGGGGTCATATGGGCTAGCATCAGTTGAAGGGTTAGGGTTGGATTCTGAGGCAAGTCTGTGGGTCCCCTCGGTTGTTGTAGAGGTTGCAAAGACATTCCTGCGTTGCTGATTCAATGAGGGGGCATCCACTTTCTCCGAACCGCTGAAGTCTGAGGCAATAAACCCTAATTCCTAACCCCTGTACCCCAAACCCTAAACCTTAAAGCCCTGGAGAGATGGAAAGTGCATCGAATTACCAAGGAAAATTTCAAGTAAAAGAAGCACCGAGCACTCCGGACGTGAACCCTATGCTTTCTACGCATCCTATACCCCTAGACCCTAGACCCTAAGGTTCCCAAGCCTAAACCCTAAAGACATAATCCTACACCCGAAGCCCTTTAATCCCTAAGGTTCTGAACCCTAAGCCCTAAAGCCCCTACATAAGTCAAGGTTCCTGTGGCCCATCCACCTGAGCTCAGCGCTTGGGCTGAGCTTACTTGAGTCATTGTTGTTTCTTTAACGGGACGTAACAGGGTTTTGGTTTAGGGTTGAGGGGTTAGGGTTTAGGGGTTCAGGGTGTTGTAGTGAAGTGCAAATCAGTGTGGTTGCTGTACTATATGGTATTTTCATCTGTTTTCCCAATGAGGAGGGTGGATCCAAAGTTCTGGGAGGATACCCTAAACCCCAAACCCTAAATAGTAGTTTCCATTTTCTTTTCCATTATCCCAATCTAACCCCGATATAATTCCTATCTACTTAAGGGGAACTAACAACAGGGAAGGCCTTGCAGGATCTTGGGAATATATTGGGTTTATATTAGGGGTATATTAGGGTTATATTGGGGTTATTTTGGGATAATGGAAAATAAAATGGAAACTACTATTTAGGGTTTAGGGTTTGGGTACTGCCCCCACCCAGTAGCAGTCTACATAAGGGGTCCTATTCGGGGCTATATAGAACCATATACTGATTATCCAACTGTTAGTGAGAGGGGGCAGTACCCAAGAGGTGACATTCGATAGAAATTACCCGGGTTTAAAAGGTTAGGGCTCCTAAACCCCAAACCCCTCTTTGTGGGTACCAGATGAGAATTTTCGTTTTTCTAGATGCTCCCAGGGTTTGTTGCTGGATCGAGCTTTCAGCCTGAGGCAGCTATAGGACAGAAATTGCTGGTGACCTTACATAAAGCATGATATCCCCTGAGCTCTAAACTTTATATCCCTAAACCCTAACCCTAAACCTAAACCCTAAACCCTGACCGGCCCTAACCCTAACCCTAAACCCTAAACTTCATATTAGTTCTCAGATCCTGACCATGGCCCCCCTAATAGGGGCCTTTACCGCATTCCTTGGTCCGGACTATGGGCTCTTGATTGGGTTTGGGGGAGCCTTAAACTGTACATAATATAGGGTTTAGGATTTAGGGTTTAGGGCTTAGGGCCCCAAGATAAGAGGCCCATACTTTGGATCTTTGAGCGGCTCGCAATATCTTTCGATAGCCCCATATATATCCCATAGATGAGCCCCCACCTAGCGCGGTTTAGGGTTTAGGCTTCCCAAGAAGGAAACAGACTCGTTGGGGCAGAAGTGGGGTCAAAATGGGGACAAGTATTGGCATGAGCCCGAAGATCTTTTGTTGTGAGATCTCTGACTAGAGTTCTGTAACTAAGCGGCCTATTCATTGAAGGTGCTTCTTGGAACAGAGTTTCGGTTTCAGGCACATGTGGGCAGAATAGGGGGAGTGTCAGGTCTCTCTTCTGTATCATCTCTAGGGATCTTTTGAAGAAGCTCGCTTGAATGCATCTAGAGTCTAGACTTCTGCGAGGGTAGGCTCGGGGGCGAACAGTCAAGATTTGCGCGTCCATGGGTCCTATCCTTCTTCCATTTTTGGCCTTTCAACGCTGTTTTGACCTCCCCAAACTGTTTCCCTCCAACGACGGACTTGACGCTTGGGGAAACGCTTAGAGTGGATGAGGGCCTGGGCTAAGGGATGAGGGTTCAGTTTGTTTTTATTGCGTTTTTGTGGTCTTCTATAGGGGGCGAGTGCATGACTCATGCACTTGCTTCCAGAAATGGCTCGGGGTTTATGGGCCTTACTTCCGGCTGAATAAACCTTAGCTAAGGGGAACCTTGGGGTATCGTTAGGGGGACCCATGATTAAGAGGGCATGTGTGTTGGGGATCTAGAACCAGTAGGCTCCGCGGAGTCCGGGCCATAAGTACTATAGCCTAAATTCTTTAAAGGGGTACGTATAGGGATGCTATAGGGGAGAGTATTATAGAGATTATGGAAGGGGATATTCGGAGTTTGGACATGTTTGGACTATAGCGCATATCATTCCGGGTTGCCCTACCGTGCCCCTCTCTATGCTAACCCCAGTGGTCGGCCTTTTTCAGGGCTTGTTAGCCCTAAACCTTAAACCCTAAACCCTCAACCGGTGCTAGTTAGGGGAGAACCCCTGAACCCTACACCCTAAACCCTAGTCAGGGGAGAACTCATGACAAATGGGCTGGACTTAATTCCTGCCCTCCGATCCTTATCGGAAGACGGGCTGACTCATGTTCATGGGAACTCGGAGCCCTATGCTAGGGTTTAGGGGTTTGGGTTTAGGGTTTAGGGGTTTGGGTTTAGAGTTTAGGGGTTTGGGTTTCGGGTTTAAGGGTTTGGGTTTAGGGTTTAAGGTTTTGGGTTTTGCTGAGCTGAGCTAGTCGCCACCATGCGGGCCTCAGATTAAGAAAAAGGGTTTTGGGTTCAGGGTTTAGGGGTTTGGGTTTAGGGTTTAAGGGTTTGGGTTAAGGGTCTAGGGGTTTGGGTTTAGGGTTTAGGGGTTTGGGTTTAGGGCTTTGGGGTTTGGGTTTAGGGTTTACAGTAGGGTTTTCTGGATGCTCGAAGTTTTAGCCTCATGCTCAGAGATGTACAGCCACATATCACATATCAAAGTAAAGAAATCCTTCCCGGAGTTCCCTACATCCTCATGTGGTCCCCTACAGTCTCCAAAGATGGTGAGCCATAGCTGCACTCCCCGTAGGATTTAAGACTGAAGGGAAGCAGAACTCCTGCAAGTTCTGCCCATGAACTCCCTGCATTGAAGCTGGTTTAGGGTTAGGGTCTACAGTGCTACTCCGCCCTCATGCCTGCAAGCTATGGAGGTACCAATATCCTCGCCTGATGCAACAGCATTCGAGGCGATGTCGGGTATTTGTCCACCCCTGACTTCAAATGTAACGGCACTTGGATGTGTCAAGGGGACTGGCTGGGTATCCTTCTAGCTTACAACCCTTACAGGGTCCATAGTAACCCCGGTAATTGGCTATTTATGAGCTACTTTCCTTAAATCAGAAATCCTACATCATATTAAGTAGCACCCTTTTTCTTGTCCATTCCTCCTTTAATTACTATCTCCCCTAGGCTCCCGGCAATTGGATGCTTCGGGCTTTGGGCAGGAGTATGTAGGGTTATTTTTTTTTAACAGATGGGGGGGGCTCTTGAGGGCAGTCCAGCATGGCTCCTTTGATATACACCTAAAACTACCATGATTCTTTCGGTTTTGGGGGAGGGGATTGTACTGCTCCTGCCTCATGTCAGGCCCCCCCAACATTGCAAGTGTAGTCATATCATGCGAAAAAGTATCCTACCTGGTGGCGGCAGCATCCAAGGTCAGCGTTTCTGACCTGGGGTCCAGTGTCTTCCGTCTTGTATTCATGCTGTGACATGTCAAGCCTTACGAGAAGGATGCGAAAAACAAAGGAGTAGGGTCCATATAGGATTTTTGGATTCATACGGGTTCCCTTGCAGAACTACTCGAATCCTTGTTTTTTTTCTTAGTGCAATATGGGTTAAGTAACGATTCCACCCAGACAAAGTCTTGCTTGTTCGGGTACGTGTATGTCAAGGACATCAGTAAATCCATACAGCACTCGAACGGCCCTACGGAAAAGGACTTACATGCTCGAGGCACCTTTCAAGCCTCTGGTAATCCTTGCAGACAGTCTAAGACACACCCCTAAAGTGCCGTATGCCCTCTTTGATTCCCCGAGAGTTATAATGACCACTGGAGAAACGCCTAGACTTACACCCTGATTCTAACATCCGTCCGTGCAGCCTCCGGAATTCCACAAAGAGCTCGCTGATATCGGCCTCCGAGGGTTTGAGGACCCAATGCGATGTAGGAGTTCAGGAGTTTCCTTGGTTCAGGGTGGCAAGTTGTTAAATCATTGCAGTACAGCCGTCTTCCACTGTTTGCTCTTGGTTTTTTTTTGTCACCGGTTTGTTTAGGGCATGCCGTGACGTATTTGGGCATCTCAGCTTTCGGTCCTTGACACAGGTGTGGGCATGAGGGTTCAGTGATTAAGAATTCCGGGCTTAGGCTTCAGAAATGGCGTCAGTCATTAGGCTGCATAGTTCTACGGGCTACACTGCAGATGTTGGGTAAGGCCACACAGACACAGATGAGGTTCTCAAGCTTCTGGCCTTCCGGAGAATATTAGGTGCATGTTGGAATGAGACCTCCGCCGAGGCTACGCCAAGCCCCCTCCAGAAGCCAGCCAAGCTAAGCCAATTGTTTCAACTTTTGGGTTTGGGGGCCCTAAAGCCTAAACCAGGGTTAAGGGCAATCAGCATACGTGCTCGCATTGCCCTACCAGCCAAGCCAGGATGTTTTTCCATCACCCCAGATCAATTTGTTCAATTGTTGTCGCGGCCGGGACTTAGTAGGTTTAGGGTTTGTTCACTACAAGCTAGAGAATAACCCCAGGTACTCTCAATGCTCGCCTGTTTACTAAGTCCCCCTGACCCTCCCACTAGCCCTTTTTGGAGGGCACTCATCCCCAAGCTTGAATCATTGAAAGGTTTAAACCTAAACCCCAGGCCCCATACCCCAAACCTTAAACTTACTGGTTACAGTAATGCATCTCCGTGGGATTGGCTGCTGGAGAAAAGGTCCGACAAAAAAAACTTACTGGTTCGTAGTAGCAAATAATGGGAAAAACCCATATAATCCCCATATAAATACTTCCTCATTCCCGTAAGCCCTAAACCCTAAGCCAAATGAGTCCAGAGGATTACGTCAACAAGACGCTGCCGAAAGAGCTCGAGCTGGATAAGCCGTTCGCCGAGGCCGAGCGCTTTCATTGCGTGTGGGAGTGGGGTTTAGGATTTAGGTTTTATGATTTAGGGCTTGGATTCTAGGATTTTGGGTTTAAAGGGCCTAGGGTTTGTTGATTCATGTACAGGGCTTAAGGTTAAGGTTTCTGGTTTTTGAATCCAAACGCCCATGGAAATAGGCTATAGGCCCATGCTTTTGGGGCTCGAGGTCACTGTAGGTCTGGTAGGCTGTGGGTCTTGGCTTGTATTGTCTGCTCAGTTTTCTTTCAATTCTTGTCTCTTGGATGCTTGTTGCGTAAGAGGCTGTTCCCTGCTCTCAGTTTCTAGCTACACTCCATGCAGAAGAGGGTTGCGTGTACTTTGGGCACTGCCCCCACTAATGTTGGTAGTAGCGTCAATATCACTGGCTGTAGATGGTAGCATGAGAATTACTATCCAACTGTTGCTGCCTGGGGGCAATACAGTTCCCAAGGAATACCTTAGACGAGGACAGCGGGCTTCGTTTTGTTGTTTTGTGAACGGTGAGTGCTTTGCTGTCGTGAGCTCCCTAGGAAAAAGTACGCCTTGCGTCCCGTGTTGAACTCTCCTGTCAGCCCAGAAGGTGCATGCCTGTATATATATATATATATCTCTGCATATACATTTGCTTGTTTATTTTGCAGTTCCCGGGCCCCTGCGAGGGTTTGTTGTCAACTGCCCCGCCGGCACTTGTGCAGGGTTGAAACCTGCTTTGCAAATCTTGCACACATGAAGCGACTGCCGAAGTCATATCTATTCCCATGCCATGTCTATTCCTGGTCAAAGACGGCTTCCAAGCTTGATGTCTCAAGCTTCAATAGTACGAGGGTTTTGGCTACCCCAACCCACTGTAAAAGCGGGACCCCATATATAGTCACATCCTAGTTACAGTGTAGCGTCCTTATTGATTATTAGGGTTGGTGTAGCCAAGATCCCCTTGTTACAAAAACCTTATTCAAAAGCTGAGGTATTCTTAAGGCTGGGAGGAGGCACCGGGGGGGGGGGAGGGGTTGAACCCTAAACCCTTGGCCACGCTGAATCCTTAACTTTAAGCCTTCAGCCCTAAACTCTTAATCCTGAAGCCTTGACTCTAAACACTTAGACCCTAAACCCCAAACCCTTAAACCCTAAACCCTTAAACCCTAAACCCCTCAACCCTAAACCCCTTGATGCTGAGGACTTCTCCAACTCAGATCATTCGCGCGTGAACCTCGGGTTCCGGCGCTGGCAAAAGCGAGTCGGGAGCTCAAGATGGTGGTGTTTAGGGTTTAGGGGTTAAGCGGTTTAGGGTTAAGGGGTTTAGGGTTTAGGATTAAGGGGTTTAGGGTTAAAGGGTTTAGGGTTTAGGGTTAAGGCGTTTAGGGTTCAAGGGTTTAGGGGTTTAGGTTTATGGGGTTTAGGGGTTTAGGGTTAAGGGGTTTGAGGGTTTAGGGGCTTAGGGTGGAGGGGCACTAGAACCACAAAAGGGCTAGACATAAGGGATATACAGTAAGGTATTATTCTAGGGCTACTAGAAGGATCTGTTCCTCCTTTGACTGCTCGCTTACTGGTGCTTAGTAGGGAAGAAGGGAATATATAAGTAATCCCTCTATAACCCTATATCATATATTCCCTTGTTCC
>CAJNIZ010043071.1:141690-156019 GCA_905231905.1 Symbiodinium pilosum
CCCTAAACCCTATAACCTAAACCCTGAGGACTCACTCGTTGCCGATTGATGCGGGCACAATGACTTTGTTCCCAGCCTGGGTACCTCGACGATGGGTTTACTTACTGGTTCTTAGTAGTAGGGTTTAGGGTTTAGGGTTACAGGGTTTAGGGTTTATGGTTTAGGGTCGCAAACCTATAGTCTCCCATTAAGTAGATGGAATATGGGGTATGTGGGGACCTTATAATATACCCAAAGCTATATTCTATCTATTCAAGGGGGACTATAATGGATCTTAGTAGGGAAGAAGGGAGTATGTTACAGGGTTTAGGGTTTAGGGTTTAGGGTAGGGAACACGGGAAATATTATGTAGGGACTGAAAGGGGATTATGTTTGCTTTGTTCCCTACTAAGAACCAGTAAGTTTAGGATCCCAAAGCTTCATATCTGAGGTCCTAACCATGGCGCCTGACATGGGTTTTGTAGGGGTTGTTTAGGGTTTAGGGTATATAATTTAAAGTAGGCACATAAGGATCCCAGGATTTAGGGCCCTTACCATGGGTCCAGTCTACCCTAAACCCAAACGACGTGGCCCTAAGCTTCCCGTGGCCCTAAGCCCTTGCGGCCCTTAGTCGGTCCCATAGAGGACATGAGGATGGCACAAGACAGGCTAGAAGCCCCGTGCTGAAGCCATTTCGAGATTTGAAGTAGGATTTGGGGCAAGCTTAGGGTTCAAGATTTAGGGTTGTGGGTTTCAGGACTCGGGGATCGGGATGTTGTAGAAACCCATAACAGGACTCCTGTAAGCTTTTGGGGTCTTATGCTGGTCCTTAAGGGACCCTCCAGAGGGCTCTGGGGATTGTAGATTGTTTCTCGGCAGCTCCAAGGTGTCGATGTGGGCGGGCGGTTCACCCACAGCAATGCGTAGTTACAGTCCCCCTTAAGTAGATAGAATATGGCTTTGGGTATATTATAATAAGATCCCCATATAACCCATATTCTATCTACTTCAGGGGGACTTTATAGTTGCTACGGAGTTGGGATATTCTGAAGTGTGTATGTCTCAACACCGAGGGTCAGAAGCAAGCTATTGACAAGGAGTCGTCGGGAAGCCAAAGACATGAAAGCTTGCAACATGACTGGGTTGCTGTGAAGGAACTTAGATTAAGTCACTGTACTATAACAAGGCAACCCTATCATGTACTACATGCCCATAATATGGTATCTTAATTTTAGTTCCTTAACAGCAACCCAGTTTGGGGTTTACCTGCTAATGCCATGGGGTCTTGGTATGCCTCAGGCCTAAAGTCCGAAATTTCGGGTTTCTCAGAACAAGGGCCACCAGGGATAGGACGGCATTCAAAACGGATGTTGGGGCCCATGTTTGGAGCCACGAGCTGCGAAATCATGTGTGGATGATTCCCAGACAGCTTGGCGTCCGTCTGGATAATACAAGGGTTTTGGTTACCTCAACCCAGAATTAGGACCTTCTTACAGTCACATGATAGTTATAGGGTCCTAATTTTGGAGCATGAGGTTACCAAAATCCCCGTATTACTTGAGGCTTCCCACTTCTTGACGCCCAACATGAAGAACAAGACAATTATTTGCCGCTCAGCTTCACGTGATTACTTTCAGCCTGCAAACTAAATTCAGCCTACAGTTAACAGTTTAAGGTCTCCCAGCACCCCACCCAGGCCTTGTAGGCTAAATCCTACGCCCTACACCCTATAATCCATCATCTAATCCCAGTTTGCTTTTCATATTTCATTTTCCAGTTGATTTTCTAGTGTATGTATCTGATACACCCCAGGCCTTATTCTATATGTTTATAGGGTTATATGGAACATTTTGACATTAAATCACATGTTATTCCTGCGTCGCGCTCTCGGGATCTTCGCTGACGAGGTGTTGTGTTTTAGGGTTTGGGGGTTTAGGGTGTAGGGATTGAGTTTGGGATTTAGGGTTTGTCTCCAAGCTGAATAGCTGAGCCTTTCAAACAGCAAGAATTGGGGTTCCCCAAAATTACGGTTGCCGCTTGTGGGGGTCCCAATGGTAAGCAGAATAGTACTTTGAGGTCTCTATTACAGGTCCTGCTGTGTATTTGCAGGCTTGTATGCCACATAGCTTTTTTGCTTCTTGCAGACCTCCTGATGGGAGTAACCCTAGACCCTAGGCCCTAAACCTTAGATTTCAGCCTTTGAAGCTAAAGCTGCGCTACCTGTCGCCCAGGTTACGCGTTCAGCATTTATCCCCCCAAAGGGAACAACATTGATTTCGAAGACGATCAGACCGGCAGCTTCTACTTGACTGAGGACATTGACACCGAGTCCTGAAGATCCTAGCAGCAGTCTCCCAAAGGGTCCATGTATATGGAACAATTTTAAAGTTCAAACGGGTTCCCCATATAATGCCTTTGGGGCTGAAGTAAGTATGTATTATGCATATACGCATCCGTATATAATATACGGCTGCCTGGACCCTTTAGGTCTGTGGCTAAGGGAATTATCGGCTGGTGCCCTCCACGCGACAGGGGAAGGTACTGATTATTGCTACTCTGATACCTTGGTCATTTTATTTTTACCGTTGTTTGTTCTTCTGGTCGTTATTGTTGATGTCAATTATGCTCGGCAGTTGCGTTTTATCACATATCTGCCTTCCTCCTGCTGGAGACAGACACCGTGAGACATCGTGGACATACGCATGGCCTGCAAGGGGTTTGGCTTCAGGGATTAGAGTCTATAGTCTCACTTCAGTACATAGAATATGGCTTTGGGTATATATAATAAGATCCCCATATACCCCGTATTCTATCTACTTCAGGGGGGACTATAGGTTTGCGTTTAGGGTTTGGAGAGATTCCCCCTTAAGCAAGCCCTGGAGAAGGGCATCTCTACTTAGAGGATGATTTATCAAGCCGTATGCCACATATAAGAGAGACCCCAGTTCTCCCCAGTTATAACCTAAGTACTAAGTCTCTTTGACCCTCCAAGTGGTTGAGGGGCACCGCTAGAGCTATTGGTGGTCCGTTGCTGGATGCCTCCCCAATTGTCTTTTTTCTGTCGTAGTGACGGTGTCTTTCTTGGCAAACGCTTTGTGCAGAGGTTGAGGGGCTTCACATCTTACACAAAAACCAGCACTCGACTCTACAGACTTGACCCGGGCAGCATTGCGGGAGGGTGAGCGAGCCCCCAGCATCAATAGTTACAGACCTTGTGACATGAGTTTCAGACAGCAGACATGGTCTGGAAAGATGTTCTTTAGAGTCATGTGTCTCCGGCAGAGTGCCAGTGCTACAATGCTTGTGTGGACGCCAGCCAAAGCAGCCTGCACATTTTTCCCACATGGGTAGTATTTCATTTGGGGATACTACTGTACACGATATAGAGTAAGATGGTTGAGGGGGTGGTTTAGGGTTCAGGGATTCTCCAGTAGTGCTGCCTGCGGCTGGCGACACGCACACGCGGCCGTTCCTGCCTTCCCTGCCTTTGCTTAAAAGATCACACGGGCAGGATCATCTGTTGGGTTCAACTGGGGAACGTACAATCTAGGTAAGGGTCCAGAGTAGGGTCTGAAACTCCATCCGAAAATTCCTTGTAGACCTGCACGCCCGCTTTAAGGTTCAGGGCTTTGGGCTCAAGATCCAACATGGCGGCTGGCTTCTGCAGAGTAAAGATGGGAGGTACATTAGGGCCCTCTTCTTTGGATCCTTCGGGGGTCTTGATATATTGGGGAGATTGCGCGCCCGCAATAAGTATGAGCAGCTTCTAGAACATGAACAAGAGCAGTTACATTTCCAAAGCTTGAAAACCCTCACCAGATACCACTGGCTAACATTGTGGAGGCCTACGGCTATACGGCAACATTCAATTGGGTTTGGGCGCATACCAGTTGCTATGTATCCTGGATGGTTCTGACAACATGGGTGTTTCTGAAAGTTGTCCCTAGCACCTAAATCCTTGAGAAGGATCCCCTATCATCACAATAGAACTGCCACGATCCCTAGGGCCCCTATTTAGGGGGCTCTGTTGATTTGTGAGGGAGCCCCACATGACACAATTCAAGTTATCGGGAATTCTTGAACGTAGAAGTGCAACTTCCAACCGGACTGTCGGGCAATCTGTTTATGACCTAGCAGCCTGTCAAGATATTCAATATGTATATACATATGTGCGTATATGCACGTCTTGATTCTAAAATTGCTTCTTCGAGTGTGCATATCATATGGGTCTTCAAAGCTCTAGCGCTACAAGCCCGCCGAAATCTTCAAAATCTTTTAGCACTAAGATCATGCTGCAATGAGTTCTCTACTTGGGAACCTCCTTCAAAGCCCCTCTACATTGAAAGTCGAGGGATCATTGGTTGATGAATACACTAAACAGTTACCACTGCAAGAAAAACACAAACATTCAATCACAAATCCGAAAAAAAATATCTGATTCCTAATTCCTAAAATCTGTACTAAACCCTAAACCCTTTGACCCTAACTCCTCTCCATGCTCTCGCTTAGTCTTCCCTCCCGATGTCTCTCCCGAGGCCGGAGTTGTCATAGCCTGAGCTTCCGCCTGGTCATGGAGTGTAGGGTTTAGGTTTTAGGGTTTAGGATTTAGGATTTAGGGCTTAGGGCTTAGGATTTAGGGTTTAGGATTTAGGATTTAGGGCTTAGGGTTTAGGATTTAGGGTGTCGGTTCTGGCTTAAGGATTCAGGACTCAGGGTTCTGTGGACTAAGACTATACACAGGATGGTGCAAGGACCCTATACTTGTGGAACTTCCCAGTCTCCAGGACAAACGTCCAACAATGCAGTTGTAAAGTTACGGGCCTATGAGGGTCCTATATGTGATTGTCATCACTTGGGCAGTATCCAATCTATACTTTTTAAGTGGTTTTAGGGCTTACTTAGAGCTGGGGGCTTTGGGTTTTAAGTTCCGGGTTTAGTTAGAGCTTAGTGCGCGTGGCTTCACTGAAAGAGTTGGTTTGAGACAAGTATTGCCCATCATCAGGGCCACCGCAAGCTGCCTAAACGTTGAAGGTTTGGAGTTAGAGTATGTTTGAGTTAGGATTTCAAAGGCCACATGTTTCACACACATCCAAATCTATTAGGCTTTGCGATTTTGCTGATCCAAGGTACGCTCTAGCTTAGTTTCTCCTGTCCTCCTTCACTTCTTTAAACATTTTGTTGTAGTATATTTCTAAGAAGGAATTATTGCAAACAACATGTTTCTTGCAGGTCAGAGGAATACAGGTTTGGTGGGCATCCACATATACTATAGTAGTTTCCATTTTCTTGTCCATTATCCCTCTATCATCCCAATATATACCTATAGTAGCTACCTTCAGATCTGTCTGTTTCGGTCAGGTATTGCTCTCAGGAAGGATGCTCGCTTTTTGGCGCTAATTCTTTTTGAAGCCATTTACACAGTTCTGGCCTAAACCCTCAGCCTCGGTTGCTGTTACGGAACTTAAGCTAAGTTACTATAATCGGGAACCCCTACTACTTGCCATATATCCCTATAACAATAATTTAGTTTAGGTTCCTGAACAGCAACCCAAACCTTTGCATGATCGTTGAGGTCTGGGATCCTTGCTGTAGCAGCTCTTGCGGATGGTTACAGCATGCGGAGAGTCCACTGTCTCCTATACTCTAAACTCCTTAGAGGGGGATATGTAAGGGATTATATAGGGGACTACTATACGGGTTATTCAGGCTAGGTACCCCAGTAGTACCCTTTTTCCGTTTTTATTTGGGGTCTCCTTATTGAAGTTGAAGCTGAATAATAGAAAAAGGGGTACCCTTATTATTTAGGGGTTACTGCGGAACCTAGTAAACTTTCACCGAAAGGCTGCTGCTATGTGGGATGCCCACAACTGAAGCGGGAGACCCCAAAGGAATCCCTTTTTCGATGTATTCCTGTATAACTTTCACAGTACCTTTTCCTATCATTATGCCCCCTGTTACCCCTACAGCGTACAGTTCCTTCTTCTGCATATGCTTATATAACACCGATACTCCCTTTCTATATGTATATGTATATGTATATATATATATGTATATATATGCGCCATACACCCCTGCAATCCCTTTTGGGGGACTGATTGTTCTTGAGAGACCTGGTACTTCATCAAATTCCGTTGCCACTATGGAAAACGAGTTTCTTCACCTTTCTTTATAGACCTACACTAACCCTAAATAGTTTCCCCGCTGGACCTTAAGATAAGCCTCCACCACATCTTCCCCATAAACGGCTATATAAGCCCGGACCCCATTTCATGTTCCATGTTCTTTCCATTTGATTCTCGATCATTGGGGTAGCATCCGGAATCTCCAAACCCTAAAGCCTAAGCCCTAGCCTCTCATGTTCGACTTGAGATGCATGCTGTACCTAAGGACTCTGGTGGTGCAAGCACCCAAACTCACTGATTGCCCATTGATCGGACATTTGCTCCTGTTTTCTCCGAGCAGAGTTTGTGTGATGGCTTCTCGAAGCATTGGAGTCAAGATGTTGGATGGAACCTGTGCTTTCGTGCAGACAAAAGTCCTTTGGCTAAAAAATCCTCTCATGTTGAGGTGCAGGCCCTCCTAAGGGCTCGAGCAGACCCTGCCATGGGCAGCAGCCTCTGCTACTACAACCTGACATTGTTCGAGGTTTAAGGTTTGGGGTTGAAGGTCTTGCTTGCGGGTTTACGGTTCGGGGTTTAAGGTACAGGAGGTAAGTTTTGGGGTCTAGGGTTCAGGGTTAGGAGTTTAAGGTTCAGTTTTCTGGTTTTACTGGGTGTTTAGGGTTTGGGTTCAGGGCCTAGACCCTAAACCCCAAGTCATGGCGTATGGGAGCTGCTTTGACGGTTTTGTGTCTGAGGCTCTCACGGGATTAGGGGCTTCATTGGGGAGTTTATCAGTTTAAGGTGCTGATTTGTTCCCATGCTGCGTCTAGGGGGCTATGGTTAGGGTTGTTGTTGTTGTGTTCGGCCCCCCCTTATCCTTAAACCCTAAACCTAAACTTTCAGATGCATTTTTACGGAATTCGGTTTCTGGGTGCATGCCGGGGGTTGGGTGTAAACGCCGTTACGGTATACAATGGATTGCGTGCGCACACCGGCGTGCGGGCCGTACGCTTTTTATGTTGGTCTTGTTGGGTAGGCTGGAGCCGCAGTTAATTGGTGGCTGACCCACACGTGTGGGGCCGGGGGGGGGGTGGGGTTATGCAGTTTACGTCAGTAGGGGCAGCATCGCAAAGTGGACGCTTAAGCGAACCATGCCTTAACTTTGCTAGCTTTATATGTTAACAGGATGATGCGTTGTTTTTTGGTAATCGCAACCCTCCACATTAGGACCCCACAGCTATCATATCACTTAGGTCCTTCCCCCTTAACGTAACTGTTACGGCACTAGGTAATAGGAGTGTTTTTTGGCCGCTCCATAAAGACCCCCCTGTTGGGTGGAATAGCCTCAAAATAAGCTCCGACTATTTCATGTTCGATTCTCTTTTCCATTTGATTTCCCGTTATTTCGTTAAATAGTCCCTACAGAAGCTCAGTAACAATCATATAGAACGCTAAAAAGCCACAAGCCCTAAACCCTAAGCCTATAATAAGGTCCTAATTTAGCGGGGTTTGGGGTTGCGTGTAAGGTCCTTGGTTGCCGGCATCGGATCCACTCAAACTTGCTCTGCCGCCGCTGGGAGCAGAAGACGGGGTCTAAAGTAGCAACCCCTTTACCCTAAACCGGAAACCTGAACCCAATCGCTGAGTATTTGCCAGTGGGGTGTCTTTTTTCGTGCTTGGGGGCAATTGCCCAATGTAAAGGCCAAAAAATACGTTTTTTCCTTGCAGTCCTTGTGTACCAACATGCACCAAAGCCCCATTCTAGGTATCTGGACCCCTAAAAACCCTCCTTATGAACCCCCCCAAACCCAGCCTCTATGTTCTTGTCCCTTGTCCCAGACCCTGAGCCCTATATAACCTTACAAACCCCTTATAAATCTGTAGAGTCCTCATGTAAGCCTTGTATGACCCTATGGAAATCCTGAAGCCGATCGAGGTGACAACCAGGGCGATTCCGCTGTCCACTGTGCAGTTCTCTATGCCTCGCCAAAGGCAGGGTGCAGTGGGGGTTCAGAGCTTTAGGTTTGGGAGTAGTGGGGTTTAGGCTTGCAAGGTTATATGGGGTTGTATGAGGCTTACAGGCCGCATGGGTTTATATGGTAATAGGGTTATATAGGGCTTAGTGTGGAGGGTTTGGGGTTTTCGGTTTTTTTGGTTTGGCATTTCCATGTCCTGGACAAAATTGTTGAGAGGGCTTAGGGTTCAGTTTTATACAGGGTTTCATAGGGATTATATAATGTCACGTTCAGGCCTGTAGGGCTGCACGGTTGACTAGGGGTTAGTGAAGAATCAAATGGAAAGGCACGTGGAGAACGAGATGGAAGCTGGGTTCATTTGAAATCTAAGGCTTTTGGGGGTGTATGTAGAATCCTCAAATCAATGATCAAATACGGTTTCGGAGCATATTGTACTGTACTTGCACAAGGACCATAAAGGATAACATGGGTAGTTACCCAGGATTTCTTGTCATGCCCTACACCCCCAAACTGACATAGAATCCTAAAAATGCCGTACAAAGACTGCTGTCCTTTCAAGAAAGAGCCTTAACGGTGTTGCGTGTTAGTTGGGGGGAGAGGAACCATCACCCTAAACACAGGACTCTAAATCCTAAACTCTAAATCCTAAACCCTTGGGGTCCCGGGCTCCTTGTAAAGACAAACAGGTAGCCATCTCTTCACCTACTGCTGGGGAATCCCGTCTCAGGCTTAGGCAAGACTAGGTGGGGGAAAACCAGGCTTTAGCCAGGTAATATATCGGACTTTCTTCTATTCTTCTACAGCTGACACCGGTATGTCATCATACGCTTTCCTTGCAGTTGAAAGTTCAGCCTATCAGCTTCCACCTTCGGCTTCGCCAAGGGCTTCGTGCGAGATGTGGGGTATGGAGGGCTGGCACTTTCGCTTCTGGTTGTTGCTTTTGGTATTCATCCCCTCCCCCTAATAATAACACCCCCCCACCCCCCCCTAGTATTAAATACTCCCCAGTGTGGTATGCCATAATATGTTGAGAGTATTGAATACTAGGCGGGATGGGGGCTTAGTACTAGGAGGAACGGATTAACCAGGGATCCAGTCCCCAACTCGCCCTCAAGCACCAGTAAGAGGACGCGGCACTCTTGTTCTAGATGTGGCCTGGATAAGGATGCTAGCGTGACCGAAGTCAAGCATGAAGATGTGCGCTTCGAGCGGACGCGTTCCTGGAGTTAGGAGGCGCGTAAGCATCCATCTAAACGCTTAAACCCCAAGCCTGAAGCCCTAAACCCCTAAACCCCTAAACCCTGAACCGTTTAGAAAGGGGTTGCCAGCGATTTCCATGCGGGTTCTGGAAAGTTCTTGACAGACAAGACTTCCCTCCTCTGATCATAAACCTTTCCGGACCACTTCTAGTGAGTATGGTACCACCACATCATAGGTCGAATTTATTGTTTGTTTGTTGGGTGGTGTTACATATCTGGCGGAAGGGATAGACATGTTTCGATGCTAACTAACTCCTGGCCAGTCCGCAGCCTTCCGACCAACCCTGCATCTGAAGCCTCATGCTGTGTAAGTATTTCATTATATGTATTGTTGTCTAAACTCCTGGGAGGGGGGTTTCCTAGGGGATTATATACGGGCCTACTGTAAGGGCTGTTAAAGGGGATACTAGGAGTTTAGACTATGGCTTACATGGGGGATACTTTCAGTCCCCAGTGCAGAGTCCGACTATGTCCTCCATTTGGGTGCGTTATTTGTGTTTGTGATTCACACAAATTTAAACTTTCGATTTCAGGAATATTCCTTGATTAAGGATTTTCGGGCTCGCTGTTTGCAGGCATTGAGCGCTTTGCTCTCTACCGACGTTTCTCCGGCGCTGGAGAACAACAGGCCAGGCAAGGTTTAGGTTTAAGCGTTTAGGGTTTAGCGAAGATCAATATTTGGGTGGTCAATTTGTAGTCTCCGCTCTCTGGCTCTACAGCCTGCTGGGCCTCGAATGGAAGATAACATGACACCATCTTCGGAAATATCTAAGGAATCCACCCCACTCCCTGATAACACATATTCCAACGCAGCGCCGTCGGGAGCATCTGCCATGCTATTGGGTTCCTGGTAAGGAGTTTAGATCAAGTTACTGTATTAAGGACGTCCTTTTTCTCTACCATAGGCCTGCATTATGGTACCTTAGCTTAAGTTCCTTAACAGCAACCCAGATAGCGGTGAAGGGGGTCTTGTTAGTACGGAGAGGTGATGACCCAGAAGCCCTTGCTATATACTCAGCTCCCGCGGCCAATGCCCCTAAGCGCCTAGAGCTTTCTCAAGCCAAGCCCCAGGCAGAATGTACCGAACTTATGTCAACTTCAGCCTGCAAGGGTTGCTCAGCGAATGACATGAGACCCATAAAATCTTGAAACCCTGAGCCCTAAACCCGAAACACGAAACCCTACACCCTAACCTAACGACCTTTTCAGTGGCGACCTGCCGCTGCACTTGATTGCCGAGTTTGGCCCTGGAGGCTCGCGCTAGCGATCTGGAACATCCTATTTAGATACAAGAGTTATATGGGGATATGTGGGATATGTAGGAATTACATACGGGCATAATGGAGAAGCACATGGAAATTAATATTGAAGGTTGAGGGTTGATTCGGTCTGATTTTCTCTCTGGTAATGACCCTGCCCCCATTTCCGGTGCTATATCGGGAACACGTACTTCATGGGGTGTTCTCATGAGGGGGAGCGGGGGTGGTTCCCTCACGTAACCACAAACCGGAGTCTTCTTTTGCCGGCAGGATTTAGGAATCCGTTCTTTCGGATTCTTGGTTCCATGCAGGTTTTTGGAAGGTTGTTTTTTTCTGCTTCCGTTCAGGGTTGTAGGGGCTGGGGTCGAAGATTTTGGGAGGTTGTGCGGCTTATGGATTTCAGGTTTGGATGTTTCATTAATTACTTTGAAAAGTCTCAGGTTCATGGTTCTGTGGGATTGATGCAGGGCCCAGGGGCTGGAGATTCATGGCGTTCTTTCTGATCGTATCTGAATAGAGAGCTGCTACAGGATAAGATGTTTATGCAAGAGGCATTTGATGGGAAAGTGAAAGATTATATGCGCAGAGCAGGCGCAGACAAAACATGGTACTGGCATATGCTTGTATAAATTCCCCAGCCCCAGGCGAGCGTACTGTAGAAGCTTGAATAATGCCCACTTTTATTCCCTTAGACTTAGAATCTTCATGTCAGTAGTAGAACATAGCCCCAAACCTGATGTAGTTAAATGGAAGGCTACACCACTCTGCAGAACGCTTCCATGCGGTCTGCGACTGACTCGCTTTCAGGAAGTGTGTGGAGTTCAGGGCTTAGGCCTCCTCTCCCTGCACAGTACTTAAGAGTTAGACATGTACCCCCCCCAAAAAAGATAGAACCTTATTAATATAGGCCTTATTAGCCCCTTAAACCCTGGGGGGTGTACGTTTGGGGGGGGGGGTGTTGAATTGTAACTCCTAAGTTTCCTAAGTTCTGCAAGCCCTGAACATCATTGTGTCACCGAAAGTTCAGCAGGCGACGACATGGAGCTTCCGCCTCCGCTTGAGAAGCCGCATAGCTGACTACGTGACTACGTGGAAGATAGCTTGGACTCTTAAAACAAATCAGGGCTCAGGGTTCTACTTTAGGGCCTGGGGTGTAGGGTTTCTTTCTCACAAGTCAGGTGAGTCTGCTACAACTTTTTTGTTGTCGAGGTTTTCAGGGTTTTAGGGTCTAGGGAGTTGGAACATCGCCTTACAAGTCATATCATGGGGTGGAGATGGCTAACGGTCATGTGTGCTCTGAGTTCAAGAACCTCGTTGCAAGCACATCTAAGCTTATGGAGTGCAGTATAACAGATACAAAGCTTACATACCCGTAGATTCTTATATATCTCAGTTCGATCCTATATGATCCATATTACGGTTGGTTTGTGTTGTCCTTGCATCTTACTATAAAGAGGCAAAGCTATGAAGCAGCACGCTCTGCCAAACATCATGTGATAGGAGCACTTACATAGTCTGGAGCGCATGAATATGCAGCCTGTAGTGCTCACAACTGGCTCTTGGTTAGCTAGGAATGAAGGAACGGATCCTAACAGTAGTCCCTGTATAACCAGTTATTGTAGTTTCCATTTTCTTTTGCATTCCTTCACTCCCAGCTAACCTAGGGCCAGACAAGTGTTTGCGGGTTAGCGCTGCCTCCATTGTGACGAACCTTTGGCAGAGTGGCGCAACCTGCTCATGGGGCCCATTGCCAACCTGAGATTATGCTGCCGATCTTCGTAGGGGCATGTCAAAATGTTGGAGCTTCTTTAAAAAAGATCACAGACTAGGGTTTGCAAGCCTACCTGTACTGCTTCTCCCAGGCACTGCCCACAGCCCCTAAGGAAGCCTTCATTGGGGATGCCGTTTTTTTCATCAAAAAATGTGAGTCTGCTTGCAGCACTCGGTTTTGGTGGGAGGGCTTAACTACTTGCGCGTAGGTCTTCGTTTATTCCCTGCACCGCTTGGTCGTGTCATGCTTCATGCTTTTGCTGAGATCCTCAAACGTTTGCCGGCCCTGGCCCCTTGCCCCGAAATTCCATGCCAGACACCTGAAAATGCTTGCCCTAGGCACCCTGAGGCCACTAACACAGGATTGTTTCAAAACTGTACGGGAGATGTTCCAAATAACGCAAATTCCCATATAATCACGACAAGGCATCCCCGCAATCCCCTTGTAATTCGTATATGCCCCTAGGTCTCACAACGCCCTGCTTTTCAGAATTCTCATCAGCCTGGGCTCTTGTTGGGTATTCCGTTCAGAGCCCCTTATGTGCGGAACCTATGTACTTAGATGGCCAGGGGCGACTTTGTAAGCATGCTCATATGTGCATCCCACAAGCCCTACCAATAAGAACTATAGTGTTGCTCTTCATGAACCTACCTGACTAAGTCGAAGCTAATTGGCGGCCTGCTTCTTGGTGATCTCAAGTTGAGTAGCCTCATTGCTACCCAAGTACAAACAGATCCCCAGTATGACTTTCAAATATGGGGTAAACAGCTAAGATCAAGGAGTTCAGCTCTGAAGCCCTTGATAATAAGAGGGTTTAGGGTTTAAGATTTAGGGCTTAAGGTTCAGGGCTTAAGGTTTAGGGTTTAGGGTGTAAGGTTTAGGGTTTAAGGTTTAGGGCTTAGGGCCCTGTAGCTAACATGGACATCTCAGCAAGTCAGCCCTGAGGCGGCATTTTGCGCGCAGCTTTCAGGCACGGTTTCGGGCTTGTAGGGTTCTGCAAAGGTCGGCATGTAGGGGGTATACTGTGGACATGGATAAGCCCTTCATACCAGTAGCAAACATCCCCCTAATGATCCCTAATGGCTCTCATGTTAAATATGTCTCATGATATATAAGGCCTCTTATTCGGAATATCTAAAATGAGGCGGGGGTGTTTTATATTAAAGTAAGTGTGTTGTGTAGAAAGTTCTCGAACTACAAACCATGGACGACCAAGTGGACAAATAAATGTGCAGTAGAACATGTAATTTCATGGAAGCTGGCTTACACCGAGGGCATATAGGGATGTAGAAGCTTGATTAATTGGTATTCTCACCAGCTTGTAATAGTGCTGTAAACCTTATTCTAGTTGTTTAGTTTCTTTCAGGCTCGACAGTACCCCAAAGCAGGGGCTACTAGAGTACAGCTCAAGGACCTATACCCTAAGCTCCAAACTTCTGACTTTCCAGGTAGGTTGGGAGGTTCCCAGAAAGTGGGATCTGCCGCCTACTTAACGCCATGGGGCTTAGGCTTTAGAGAAGGAGTTATCGCCTGCGATCTGCTTCCTAAGCCTCAAAAAGCCCCTTGCTGCTTGCTATGGCGATGCATGTGTGGAGTCCCTAATATGGGAGCCTAAATAATTACCAAACCACTGAAGACTATTTGAGGTGCCCTACCACCATTTTTACAGGGGATCTAGGATCATAATAGTGGTAATGATTTAGGCTTCGACAGTCCACTGTAAACCCTAAAGGATAGTAAATGTTTCAGCACAGGATGCCGTGGACACACAAAAATACAAGCCACAACCTAAATCGCCTACCAAACTTGATCTTGAGCTTCCAGTTGCTATCCTGGCACGCGTGGCCCAAAATCAATGCTTCAAGGCGCACAATCCTGAGCCTCAACCCTAAATCACTGCTTCATAGTAGAGAAAGAGGGAATACACTGTGTAAGGATTCTCTAGGGATGATATTCCCACATTCCCTACTAAGAACGGCCCAGT
>CAJNIZ010043071.1:156345-174395 GCA_905231905.1 Symbiodinium pilosum
AAATTCCTTAAAGGGGGTTATATCGGGAATTATAGGGGAGTATTGTGGGGGTTACTAAGGGGGACACTACTGTATCAGTTCTTACTACGGCTCAAATGAGCTACGGACTAGAGTTAGGTTGGGATGGACTTGCAGGGGGATCTATGAGGGGTATAGGGAGAGCGATTCAGGAATATACTAGAACTTCAATCCCGGGGTCATATACTGTGTGTGCACTAAAGGCCTTATACTCATGAAAGTTTGCCAAAGAGGGGTCTCCTTGCGCTACCCCCAAATCCTGTACTGCTTCTTGTACGACCAGGTGCCGTGTATTGCGGGCTCTTCAAGAACGACTGGGAGGTCGAATACCAGAAGGCTAAGCCCATCTACTGTGATGGCACATGCATCATTTTCGACCCGACACACCGCGAGTGGTCGGACTGGTGGTGCCACTATGCGGCTGGGCTTGATATAGTAGCATAGTGAGGTTTTCATTTCCTACGGGAACGATGGCAACAAACTAGGTGTGCCAGAAATGTGGGGTCATGCGGCAAGACCTGCCATCCATGAGGGAGCTGGACGAGGTAGGACTTTATCTTCACAAAATAACTTGTAAGTTTTTTTCATTGGACTAGGAAAACAAGCAACGCACCTAAAGTAAAAGAACCCTGACAGGACGAAGTCCAGGCCAGGGAGGTCCATTTGATGCACCTTCGCGGTGCAAACGGAGAGGAGGTCAAAGAGCTGATTTTTGAGTCGTCTAGGGCCCCACCTTCTCGGACGAAGTCCCTGGGGTGGCTTACGCGCGACTCCAGGGCAAAACCCGCAGTACCTTTTGAAGGTGACACTCCTAAGGAGTTCACCAACTTACTGCGTTTAGCTAAACCTCTGAAAGAGAAGAAGCTAACCATTGCCCTGGAGGATCGTCGCGAGTACACGCGTACATGGGGTAAACACATGGCGCCAGACATTCGCACCATCTTCCGACATGCTAAAGTTTTCTACCCGGCGCCAAAGAAGGCCCCGGGCCAACCTTCTAAGAAACGAGGCAACAAGGTAGAGCAGCCGGAAGACTAAGCATAAGTAAAACGCATACATGTGAGAAATGTAAAGCATCATCTTCGGGTGCCATGTGCTTACCTCATGTATTTTTGCGCTTTCTTTTTTCAGTTTTGGCCGCCCGCGCGTCCGCGACGCGGAGACCGCCTTCCGAAAACAGAGAAGACAGAGCAGAACGACCTTATAAGAAAAGATATGAGCATCAGAGTCAGTAACATATTTCGGAAGGCTGGTTTCCAATAGCTTGTGGGCACGCGGCGCCGCCGAGGCATCCAAGCCGGCGCAAAACAAGACTCAGCAGCAGCAGGCTTTCTAAAGGCCAGGGGAGAGTATCGGAAGCTAGTTTTCGGGCCGGGTAATACGAAGACTAGGCATGCTCACAGGAGTAGGTCAAGCTATATATCCGCATGATCCACTGCAGCTAACTAGTGACGCCCGTTAATGCATCAGGCAAACAAAGGGTCCCTAATGCTTGGAAGCCCTCTAATATATGCTCATGCCTCAACACATGTGAAGCCAAAGTCAGAACAAGAGGTTTAGTGCTTATTAAACGGTGGTCTGACCAGTGTCAGTATCTTGGAAAGTGGCCGGTTCGCTCCACACATTTCTCCGGGTCATTGTTTACATGCAAAGTTCTTGTTCATGTTAAGTCTATCCGGACTTAAGTTAAATAAACAAGCTAAGTGCAGCAGCTTGGAGGAACTATCGCTGTTTGACCACATGCAGTTCCCAGCCAAAAACGTAAACGTTCATGAACTGCTGGCCATGAGCCTCAGACTTCCAGACAACTACAATCCCAGTAAAAGCAGTGTATAACCCTCATGACTTTTCGTAGAGTTTGATGGTGAGTCTGTCAAAACAGCCGCTATATCATTCTGAATAGGGTATCATCCTTCTACCTCCGTAGGGTCCCTAGAGTTTAGGGTATTTAGAGTTTACCACCTAGACGGGGCCATGTGTGTGCACGAGCGGCCCCTTCTTTGCTCCGTTGGGCTCAGAAGATCCCAGAGAGCCCCACTGGATTTAGGGTTGAGAAAACACTCCCAGCTGATCCTGGTCCAGAGTCTGGGTTCAAAAAGGGTACACCTGAATGAGCCTCAGTCAAAGAATATACTACTGACCTCAAAGGGATCAAGGTATTTTCACGTGGGCTGTATAGCTGGTCTTCACAAAATGTCTGAACTTTTTGGGGCGTGGTTATTCCCGAGAACGGTACCAGGATACCTATGATTACTTCAGGTATATTTTCCTGGTCTTCAGAAAAAAACTGAACGTGTTGGGGCCTGCTTATTCACGGTCATTTCCTAGAATGGTACCAGGATACCAGTTATATGTTGATGTATATCTTTGCTTGAGGGGCGCTTGGCCCCCTTTCTCAACCCTAAGCCGCAGACAGTGAGTTTGGCGCATATTTGAAGAATCCCTGTTTTGAGACAAAGCTTCACGCACTCGTTACGGGGCAGGGATTACTTGGAGGGTCAGAGGTACTTGGTAAGTATACATATAATCCCTATAAGTCACATAATAACCCCAGTTATTGCCATTGACCGACTTACTAAGTCCCTCTGCACTCCAAATATCACCCTCCATGATTTGCCGAAGTCTCGTAGCCTACTAAGCGGACATTCAAGCTTCTGCATTGATTCTTAGGTGCTTTGCCTTCCTTCAGACAAATATGAAACCCTAAGCGGCCCCAGTCTTGACAGGACACTAGCCCCTGTAGCGTTCGTTGTTTTGGAGCTGACACGCTTATTTGAGGAGGAAACACCCTCTAAACCCGCAACCCCGGTTCCTGGAAACCCTAAACACCCAAAACGTGAAGGCTGTCATGCAGTCCATATCTTTGTCGAGTTTTCAACCTTATGCTTGGGTTGTCATGGAGACTTTTCAATGCTACTTTGGCTGCAGTTCAGTTTAGCCCTAAAGGTTCTAGCCTATGGTGTAGTCCAGGTTAAGATGGTGAGGTAGAAAGGGAAAAGCAAGAAGCAGTGCGGTAGGGGCCTGAATAATTACCAATAATGGAGTCCTAGATTCCGTAAGCAAGCAAGAGATGGCTGCAGAAAGCAGTGCTTGGAGGGTCGCGGGGGCTTAGCAGGGTTAGGTCCCGTGCGCGCTATTCATGAACCTCAGTTATCGTTGCTGCGTCTCCCTGACACTCCAAGTAGGAAACAGCATGGCCCAAACCGTGGCTTAGGCATCCCCGCCCAACTGACATAAATGCCCAATACATGTCTTGTGCTGCATGTTGTCCGTTTCGAAATGCTGGGCTTCCATGCTATTTGGTGGATGGTTCAAGTCTCAGATCCCGTGTGTGGAGGACCTTGCCCATCTACTGCCTCATCCTCCCAGTTGTCTGCGTGGCGTGCGGAAGCCCCCAACCCTAAAATCCCAAACCCTTCAACATCCCTAGACACCAAATCCTAAACCCGAAGTCCTAAGCCGTAACTGAAATCCCTAAGCCCTAAACGTGCAGCTGAAGCTTCTGTTTGCTCAGGTGCTCGGGGCATGCTGTCTTCAGCCGTTGTCCTGTCCTTAGGGTAGGATTTGGGGGTTGCAATGGTAATCAAGGGGCTTTAAGGGTTTAGGATTTAGGGATTTAGAGTTTATGGTTTAGGGTTATTAATTTGGGTTTTGCGGCTTTAGAGTGTAGGCGCACCGGGACTTAGGATCTGGAGTCGGGGGCTTATCTTCCCCAAGCTTGACATGAAAACACCAGAAAGGAGCTTGACACAGCGGATGGAGACATTGCACAGCCCGCCCAAATACACCCGTACCCCAAAACTCATGTAAGGGCTATATAGGGTTATGTAGGACTTATTAAGGCTTCATTTGGGGGTATCGGGTGTTTGGGTGGGGCAGTATAGTGTAGAATCTGATAAAGTATTCTTTGTACCCAAACTCACATGGAGCCCCATATAGGCCCTAGGCTCCGTTGAAGAGCACTGTAGTTTGTAGTTTTGATAGTGCAGCCCTTGTGGGATTCCGTGTTAGTTTGGGGGAGGGGACAAACCAGAAAACTTGAGCCTATTTCCTAGATGGGGCCTAGACACTGAACAGTACCAGGAGTCTGTAAAGGGGCTAAAGGGAGCCCTGCGGGACCCCGGCATGTGTAGGAATAACAAAGGGATCGTAGATATCCACTTATCAGGATGGCCAAGGGATCAGATCATGAGTTTGTCTTTCCTCATCTAATTCTTACACGTCAAGCAGCAACAACTCACCCTAAACAACCTCCCTCACCCATTCCCCGTGCCCCCAACGTGTTCCTGCAGCCGATCGCAGGCACACCGCGCCCAGGGAGATCTCCAGAACACAGCACTGCACGCAGTTGCTCGTTGGGACCACTTGGGCGCCCCGACTATCATTAGTTTTACGTCAAAGGGTCTACATAGGGAATTCATGGAAAACTTGTTCTGAGTTGGGATTTTCACACTGTAGGGAATCTTCGGTGATTCTCATGCCTGGGGCGTAGCTCTTGAGCTTATCCTCGGAGCTTGTAATGCCGGGATCCACTGTAGGGTAGGGTTGCGCTGGAGACGGGCCCGCCTCAGGGCCAGACACAAGCGTATGGGGGATTTTCAGCGAGGGTTTGTCCGTCATCAGGGCGCATGTGTTTAGACTGGGTTGCTGTTATGCAACTTGAACCAATTCAAATATTCAGGAAACCCTATTATATACCATAGAACCATATTATGACAACTTCAACCCTAAACCCTATAAGCCCACATTATGGCAAGTTACTTTAAGTTCCTTAACAGCACCCAGTATAGCGGCGGGCTGTTCCCTTGGGTAGGAATAGAAGGGGTAACAAGAGTTGACGCAATGACCAGGCAACGTTGTTGAAACCTGCTGTACAGTCCCTGCTAGCTGCTACCGTACCGTTTCACTACCTAAAGCCTCCAGCGCCTTTGACTATAGCCGACTAGGGATCCTATGCCCTAATTAAAGCGGAGCCTGTCCTCCACTCCCTAGTAGTCATATGCATTTTTCAGGACGGTCCGTCGCACCAGTTTTTTTGGAAACTTTGCACTGAGGTTTCAAGCGCCTTGCATGGGCCCATGAGAAAGAAACTGGGCAACTTATCGGAAAACGAGATGTGGAAACTTGTGGCGACTCATGGTGCCTGAAACAAAGCGACCCTTCATGCTGCACTGTACGAACGGGCTGAAGCAAACAGCTTGAGAAGGCCAACAAGTGGTACGAGACCACCTTACAGACGTGAGGCCAGCACCAACAAGTTTCTGAAACCCTAAGTAATCCTGATTTACGCGCCCCGCAGCGTTGTTGGCTCAAATTTTGACCCCAGTTGCAAGCTCCGTGCCTTAAATGGAGGCTCAGCCATGCACCTTAAAGGGGCTATTTAGGAGTATACAGGGGAATGGAGAATGGGAAGATTAAACATGTATTGTAGCAGCCTAATGTAGGGGCCTGAATACCTAAATAGGGCTTTGAGATAGGCCCTAAACCCTGAACTCTTTTTGATGAAGATTCTCAGGATTGATGTTGGGAATGGCTTAGGCTCCTAAGAGGCCACCAGTTTTTCGCGCTGAGTTGTATTAGTGCAAAACCCTTAACCCTAAGCAAGGTAGGTGAGCTACTCTCACAATTAGGGTTACCAGGTTACAAAGGGACCTGTAAGGTGTTGAGAAGTTTCGTTGTTTCTGCACACGCCACTCAGGCAAACAATTGCAATGCCCGAGCAGCGTCGCACTTTCTGTAGCACCTGGAACATGAAGCAAATCTCTCACGCACACTGGATGGATATGAGCTTAGTGTTACAGATGTTCCAAGGAAACCCGCAGGGAAGAGCCCCCATGCTATAGTTTGGGTTATAAAGTGGCGTTTCATCGAGATGTTCATGGATGACTCCCAGAAAGTGCGGCTTTGGAATTTTTAAGTATATACTGGCATTGCCAAGGTATAGATTCGGGAGCTATAAGTGTATAGTTACATAACTTTTTAAAGGGTCCTACCCTCTCGAGGTATGATTGGTCTCGCACAAACTCCAGGACCTCTAGAGTGGATAAAAGAGTCCGGCATGAACTAAGTACGTTATGCCCTGGGAACTATGGTGCTATAGTGTACTAGTGCCATGCAGGCGCTTTAGTATCAACAGTAATCTGGCATAACATAAACTGAGTGTTGGTGATTTTTTGGACCCGCAGGTCTTTAAGGAGCCCGGGGAGGGATATGATGATGATGATGATCACAGGACTGGGGAGATTCCCAGTAAGGACGAACCAATCATCGGCTACTTCTTAAAATTCACCCACCGCAGGTTGCATTCAGAGTCCGTTCATCTGGATGCTTTCTGGAATTTACATAGGAGGTCCCATGTCCAGATACATGCCATTCCAAACAGAGGCCCGTATGTTGAAATTTACGCCCTGAACCTGTAATCCCCAAAACTCTTCATGCCAGCTGCAAGAAGAATCATGAGTTAACCTATACTCGAAGTAAGATATGGTGCTTCAAGGGGAAGTTTTGAAATTTCTGGCCGACATGGAGGAGGGCCCGCCGGCGCCGGCGCCGGCGCCTCGGCCCCCGGCGCGCCCGCCAAGGCGGCGGCGCCGCCCGGTTTGAGATGAGCTGTTCAAGACATCTACAGGTGAGGGTGCGCAGGTGATGACATGTTTTTGAGGGTTTGTTCAGGAATTACGTATACCAGCGTTTTGCGGGTTTAGGGATGTGAGTCTTGGATTTTCGTGAGCAGAGGAATCGGAAAGGGAGGGTCGATTTAATCAGGGAGTACACAAGGGTTCAAGAAGACTGAGGGCTAATCAAAACATCACGGGCCTCAAATTGTTGCATAATGCCATGTGTGTTTGGTCGATCCAAAAGGGCAAGGGAACGCATGTTTTTTAGGGACAACACTCTCAAGAATGGACAGGGTCATCAGTGAGAGGGCATTGGTAACCCCAACCCCCCAAATTGGCGCCCTATAAGAATCCTACGTTAGATTTGCCACGGGACTATGAAGGGCGTAAGTAGATGTCCCTGTGGTAGTTTAGTACAATCCAAAAAACGAATCCCTGATAAGGACCCATGTTCACTAACTACATGAAGACATGTTGGATGTAGCTCATGTCTGCATAATTAATCGAGTCTCCAATGCTAAGCGGGGTTACCAAAATAGAGTCTCTTATTTGTCATGCCCATCTACGCATTGTTTTAATGTCATCACCGGCATGGTTTGTGGTATTTCGTGGCGGGCCCTGAAGATATGTAGGGATAATGGGGCGATACGATGCCCGATTAGATGAATATGGCTCTGGGGTACTCTAACCCCCTTTTTATTTACCTGTTCCCACCCAGAAAAACGTGTTTTTCGATGTTGGTCTACGGTGTGTGTGTGTGTGTCGCAAAAATGCACCGGGTTAGGACTTCGTAATACATGTAGAATCTGTTCAAATCGGTGTATTTTCGCGCGCGGAGATTTATATTGCCACCCGTATTATAGGAAATGGAATTTGTTTAGATGTGTTTGGGCTCCGGACGTTTTAGAAGGCAAATTAGCCTTCCGAAATTTTCTGGCCCCGTGGAAATATTCTATTGCCACCCCATTTTATTGATGCTAGGTCTACATTAATGTTGACCAAATTTTCCTTGCAAGGATCCAGGTATATTGGGGAACATGCCTAATATTTGGGGGAGATGGTTGCCCTAAACCCCTAAACCTTGAAATCCTAAACCCTAAGCCCTAAGCCAGGTTAGGATTTTATGTCCATAATAGGGAGATAAACCCAAGAATTCAAAGAGCACTTACCCTCCTAGGGCTCCTTTTAGAGTGCTCTTTGATTCTGTTTACCCTAGGTCAAAATCCTAACCTGCCCTAAGCCACAAAGGCTGGTGGTTCCTAACCCTGGTCCTGGTAGCTCCTGGCCGGCATGTCTGGTGTGGTGAATGGGTAAGGTGGACCCCCCACCCAGTAATAGTGACTACAAGGAATAGTAAGGATCATATCTGGGTCCTCTTATATTCCTATTTTACCCCTCTTACAGGGTGGGGGGTCCTCCTAATGCATGGGGTTTAAAGGTTAAAGGCTCTACATCCCCCCAAGCAAACATGGAAACGACTACCCATGAAGAGTGGCCCTTGGGCAACTTGTTGGGCGAAGTAAGGGTGCACCCTGTAAAAAAGATGCCGTCACCTGGATTTTGGAGCTGAAATATTTTACAGCTGCCTTCAGGGCTCAGGCTGTAGGACGTGAATTCTAAGTATTCCTCCTTCCGCTATGACCTTGAACTTGCACCATGGTTGTAAAGAGAAGGCCTTTCGGCTAGGGTTTATGCACTGTGAAATTTTTTTGTAGGCCCCAAAGGCTCCTTTCCCGGCAAGGCAGATTTATTTCTTTTGCATGAACCCTCTCTAGGATTTCGTGCTTCTCCTCCATTTGGGTCATCAGGAGTTTGTTGGATCCATGTGTTCATGCAGAATTTCGGGTCTTTGGGGAGGAATCCTGCTTGCTTACGTCCCAGAGGTACGAGTTCTGGCTTTGGGTTTAGTCTGAGTGTGCCGTGGTAGGATTCAGGAAGCGCAGTCCCCAATCTCTGGTGTTGCAGGCCCGAAACAGGAGCTTCTAGGGGTTCTAGCCATGGTAATTACAGGTTACCTAACCACCACACCAGGTTTGAAGTGGCTGATTTTAGGAATAGCTAAAGTCAGTTGAGGGGGCACTTGGGGGAGTTAGTAAAGGGGGTGGTGAGGAGAACAGATAAGTTGGGTCCATGCTGGAGTCTAGAGTGGTTGTATTGATGCGCAACCTTCCCTTATTGACGGCACCCTAAACCCTATATCCCAAACTGTGTGCTTGAATTATGTTGTGATTGCGTACGCACAGGCCCTCATAACTACCTCGTAGCCTAAACCCGGGACACCGACCTCGAAACCTTGAATCGTGCATAACCCTACAAATTCCTAAGCCCCTAAAATAGAGTTTAGGGCCCTAAACCTTGTATTTGATGAGTAGATGCACATGCTTCATCTCACCTTGACCCGAGTACATAGGCTTGCTGGACCAGAGCTTAGAGAACTCCTTTCAACCCTGTAACTATCACATGACTGCAGTAACGTCCTAACTGTGGGGGTTGGGGTTATCAACTTCATCTTATTGTCTCAGACAGTTGGGATGTTTCTATCAACTGCAGTTACGAGAAAAAAGCCAAGCAATATTCTTTGGACCCGTATTGGGGAAAGGCAGAAAGGGGTTGGTAAAGTATACTGCCCCCGAAACCTTAAACCCTAATCCCTGAACCCTAAACCCTCAGAGGTGATCCGCATGCCTTACTTTCCGAGTCCGGGTAATCCCCACAACCCTTAATCAAGGAATGCACATTGAATCATTAACATGAGGTATAGTAAAGGGGATTATATAGGGGATTAGATAGAGGAGTATTGTATGGCTTAGTAAGGGGGATGCTCGCAGTTTAGGATGTAGCTCAGATCAGGCTCCCAATTCGGCTGAGCTGGTTCCTATCAGCTTCTCAAGCCAACCATACTCATAATCCTCAAAGATTAAGGTTCAAGGGTTTAGAGCAAGGCCTTCCCAAAGCCCTAAACAACCCTGAGCCCAGGTACTGTGTGCCACTCTCTTGCATCCTTTATCCCGGCGGTGTACGTACTTGCCCCTGGAGCCGAGATGATCATTTCAGGGTTTATGGTTTGCTTCTGGGGGTAATCTTGATAGAGTTGTATGGATTGCGCTGGGGCATACATTTTTACAGGGGTGATGCTCTTGCTCTCTTGCTTTGTGCTTTGGCATTGGGGTATGGTCCAAACACTGGGTTGGTACTGGATGTCAGACTCCGTCACCCGAAGGCCTTGTGGCCTTGGCCCCTAGCCCTTATTTGGAGGGTCAGTGGCATCTGGCAAGGCCGTACCATGGCACCAGCTATCCACATTATTGACCTACTTACGCAACAGCCTGGCCCTAAACCCTGAACCATGAGACAATTGGATAGCTTCTCCACTCCTCCAGTACTAACCTACTTCCTAGGCCCCCCAACCCTCCAAGTAATCCCCTCCCCCTGATGATATCCCTCTCCAACCCCCAAATAACAAGCATTCCCCTTACTTATGATGGTACTACGTGGTGGGGTTACTAAAAGGGGGGTGGGGTGTTTACTGTCAGGGGAAGTGATTAAGCCCTATGCCCAAACCCTGAACCCCTTACGTAAACCCAACACCCCGTAAACTCCCAAACCCCGGACCCCAAGACCCTAAGCCCATCCAAGGTGTTTCGCATGGCTGCCTGCCCTACCTGCCCTGGCCATGAGATGGCCCGGACCAGCACCGTGGGACTTAACGGTTAGAGGTTTAGGGTTTAGGAAGTACTTAAAGGAAGCTTCCAAAGGGGGTTAGGGGCATTTTGTGCCATATAGGGTTTAGGGTTTATACTCCCTCAACCGAACACGGAACCTGGAAAGGAGGTTGGAGCACGTTTCCTCCTCTTAGCGTGCCCACGTGTTCCGCCAAGCAGGCTACCCATGAAGACTTGAAACTTTCATGCCGGGACCCGCCTTGAGAAGGTTTCGGCCCTGAGCTTCTGCAACTCCACAACCTCACATGCAAAGTCAGAAGCAGGGGTTATACTGGGATAATGGAAAATACAATGGAAGCTGGGTTACCTTTTTGGGGGTCCCTATATTAAGGACTAGAGTATATTGGCTCCAACACAGTTTTTGCCGGCTACCCTTTCCTGGGTCCTAGCCCTTTGGGTACAAGTAGTCCGCTGTTCGCGTGGAATGTAGGTCATGGTGGTGGGTAAGCAGGGTTTACCGGTAAACCCTAGCAACCCTCTTTCGGAAGGAGCGGAATCAGTCTAATTACAGTGGACCCCTTCCCAGGATGGTTTTTGGACGCAAGGTCACGTTGTCTAGATGGCAGTGAATGTTTTGATCTGCGAAATGTATAAAAGCCTTCAGTCAATCCCTACACAAGAGGAAAGAGCAATTGTTCATCTGGACTTGGTGTGCTGCCTTGGGGCCAGCAGCGTCTGCTGAAGGAGTTTCGGGTTGACTGGTAACTTTGACTAGTATACTGAGAGGATGTAGTCTCTCACTTTTGCTTGCTGGAACCCAAAGAGATGCCCTACCCTCAAACTCTGATTGGGCCCCCAAATCGTTCAGTTTTCATTTCTGTCCCAGTATGACTGTGAAGAAAATGGAAAAGAACATGCAAAGTACTACGTTAAATTGCAAGCCTCAACTTCAACACTGAAGCCCCGCACCCTAACTGCCCTAACTCCTGCAAAAGGTAGTCGGTGCTTTCAAGCGATCAGGGCCTGTCTTCATCAAGCTTGCGCAGATCCTCAGCTGACGAGAAATGTGGATTTCTTACAAAAACAGATACCCTTGGAAACCCTGAGGACCTTATGCAAGGGGATTGTGCAGGAAGTTAGCATACTATGAGGATCACATTGAGAAACTCCTCAGTAGTTTGTTTGTGTTTGCGCTCTCGAGTGGATCATAAAACAGAGTCACTCATTGCTTGGAAAATACTTTAGGCAGCGTTTTGTAGGACTAAGATAGCGTTTGGAACGTTTTTTGAACCGGAATACTTATTTCTTCTTCTTCAAATTCCGGCCATAGCATAAGGAGATGTATGCTCGAGGATCAGCCACAAGGAGCTAGCAACTGGGAGGACTGTTGTTGGCATTTCTGTAGCCAGAACACGTTAGCATTGGGTTCCCAAATTTGAAGCAGATGCAAGAAAGAATATCTTGCTTCCAGGCGAGCAATGTGTGTAAGCTCTGCCCTCACAAGCCCAAGCCCTGAACTCAGCCTGTTTTTTAAACCTGAAGACCAAAAACCCTTGGACCCCTTAATCCAAAGTCCCTGAGCCAAAAGTCCGGTATTGCAGAAGCCTGAATGGATCCTAAACCTTACACCCCAAAACCTAAATCCTAAAGCCTAAACCCTAATTAGGGTTTAGGGTTTAGGGTTAGTCCAGGTGGGCTTCCACAAGAAGGGATGTCCTGCCTGCCAACTTCTGCGATGCTATGAGTTCGCTGCATGAAGCTGGCCTCAGCGTTTAGGAATGGGTTTCCCAAAATTAGGGGTCCCTTTTTTGGGTGTTCCTATAGTAAAGATTATAGTTAGTTGGCTCTTCATTGGTGTCCCCCATTTTAGGGAAATTACCAGCTTCCAGATGATACTCTAAACTCCTCAAAGGGGGTTATATGGGGGACTACTATAGGGGTAATTAAGGGGGATATTAGGAGTTTGGATTATGGCTCAGATGGCTATAGGCAGGCGATTTAAGGTTTCGGGTTGTGGATTTGATTGCTTGAACCTGTTGAGTTCGAGTTTAGACTTTTATGAGTTGCTTTTGGTATTTTTTGTTGGAAAGGTCTGTTCGCAAAGCCAGGCAAACAAGAGATATGGGAGTTTCCCAAAACCGGTGGCCGTGTTTGGAGAGTCCTGTTTAGAAGAGTGGGTCATAGTGGGGCCCCTTTCCTGGAAACCTCCCATCTATTCAAGCAAGATTGGAGTTGCAAGAGCAACCAAGGAAAACGTCCCCATTTCGATGCCGCTTGGTCAGCACAGGGTTTAGGGTCAGGCCACATTGTCAGACTACATGCTGGGCATGAACCCGCGCAACAAAGATCAGATCACGAATATACATATGTAGCGCTGCTTACCATCCACTGTCATTCGCAGTGGAGCTACGGCGGCAGAACGAAAGTCTGTCGCACTAGCGCATCCTTATACAGATCCCAGGTTCTTGCAAAAATCCTCTGCCGCGAAAACTCCTGCACCATTTCCTCCATCTGGAACCATTAAAGTACTATTGTGTTATTCCTGGGAAGTAATTCCTGCGTCAACCAGGCCACCGAAAATGCACTTTACTGTACTCCGGGTTCTCCACGATATGCAGGTAGGCAAGTCCGATGGAACTTTACTCCTCATGATGTATGCTTGCTTCTATAGGGTTCTTATCCTATGGGTGGGGGGTGCGAAACTTTTCCACTGCTATGGCCTTCTGCAAGTATCATTTCCACGGTTACGGCTGAAGCGTCCATTCCTGCTACTCCTTGTGGGTACAAGCGCTACTGCTACCCTTCTTGTTGTTGAGATTCAGATTACTGCTATCATTGCTTCTCACAGTATCATTTCGTTTATTCTGATTACCTTGGTGATGACGGGAAGGTCAGAAGGAGGGTGACAAGAAACCGGGAGAAGAGTAGCATTCCTAAGATGGTAAGATGAATATCAGTAGTCGTGATAATTGTGAAGAATAGATAAGGTCAATCACAACAACCTGTATAACAAACACCGTAATGTACTTCAAACAATTCTCAATACTCTCGCTGGCTATTACACTCATTCTGACTTTGTTGAAAATCTTTTCATTAGCTTTATCAGTGTACCACTCTGATTACAAGGGTTGTCTCATTATAATGACTGTTAATACCATGTTTGTGGCTCATTGTTGGTCTTATTATCATTATTAGTAATACTTCTTCCGTTTTATCACTACTGTTATGACTACTTTGCTCATTCCTACAACCAGCGTTATTTGTCTATTTCTCTTCCTTTTATCACTATCATCTATTGAGCTCCCGCAGGAGCATCCTAACAGATTGAGCTCTCGCGTGGAGCTTTTTTAAAGTTTGACACCACATCGAGCTCCTGCGTTGAACATTCCCAAACTTGGCTTCATCTCCGCTCGGGCGTGCAGCTTAGCTGAGCTCCCGCGTAGAGTGTCCTCAAATTTCGGGTCAAAATTGAGCTTTTGCGTGGAGCGTCGTCACGTTTTGGTCTACAGAATGCCCATGAACTTTCCAAAATCAAAGACGACACCTAAAACAAACAACCATTACCTAGACTAAATTTCATACAACTCCAAATCGCCAAACCCTAAAACCCCAAACACGACAGGGCAGGCTCCATGTTAGTTTGGGGTCGGATAGTTCAACCCTAAACCCTGAACCGCCAAGGTCCAAGAGGGACCTCAGAAGGGCCGTGCAGATGATCCCGAACCTAGAGATGAAGGAGCTTCAAGTTTCCTTCCCTAAGGGGGTTTAGGGTTATAGGGTTTGGGGTTATAGGTTTCTAGGGTTATAGGGTTCCAGGGTTGTAGGTTTATCGGGTTTCGGTGTTGTGGGTTATAAGGTTTAGGGTTGTTATAGGCTTTCTCTAAGGGTTATTTAGGGCAATGTATGGCGGAGATGTAGGGTTTTTAGATATATAGAGCACCATATAGGGGAAGTAGGTTATTATCAAGGGATTATACCGTGGGGCTTTGATGGCCCACCCTGGTAGGGAGTGATCAGGGATTCCTCTTAGGAATATCTGGCCTTATTGGTTGAGGAGGTGCATATTTGCCCCATTAACAGCTGGATAATATTCATAAAATATTTAAATAGAGCCCTTAGTATGACCCCTGTTATAGACTGGTAATGGGAGGGGGCAGGTTTCAGGCTTAGCGAAGCCATCCTAGACTTCTTGAGAAGGTGTTACACAACCCTACCTTGCTTCTGTGGAAAACAGTCTGAACCCTAAACCCCTGAAACCTAAACCCTCGAAGTCCTGATGCAGCTGAAGCCAAAGTCTCGCCTACTTCTTTCATAGGGCGATAGGGTTAGGGGTTTTGGGGTAATATTAGGGTTATATTGGGACAATGGAAAATAGACTAGAAACTACTACTATTTAGGGTTTAGGGTTTCGGGTTTCCTGAAGCCTCGCTCCGCGCGGCCCAAAAATGACCACAGGACCCAGAACCCGGGCAGCCTAACAGCCCTTCAACTGCTAAGGTTTCTGCCATCATCTAGGCCTTGCCGGAACTCCTTAGCCCTACAGGATTCGGAACTCATGGGCGGTGGCTGCGTGGCGCAGGTGTACAGGGGCCAGTGGTCTGACCAGCACAGTCGAACTTGGCTTTGGGATTTCGGAGTTTAGGGTTTAGGAATATGGAAGGTAGACCCACTTCAATTCAATAAAGCTATAGTTAGCATGAACTAGGGGTTATGCAGAGGAGTGCTGGGGCATATTTTTTTTTTGCATGTGCTTCTTCGTCGGGCCCCTTACTGAAGTGTGTAGGCGGTAGTGGGCTAGCTCGTCACTTGTAGGGGTACATAAGTACAGCAGTTAGCTGCTTGGGTTTTTGGCTTGTGCAGATTTCGGCTTGTTTCTAGACATTTTGTTGCGCTAACGCGTCTCAGAATCCTAAATCCTACACACCCTAAAGCCCTGAACCGCCACGGAGGTTGGGGTCTAGAATGTCGTGAGGATGTTCCCTCTCCCATAGGGATCAGGATCAGGAGACCCTCATAGGCCACCGATCAAAGGGCACTAGTCTTTTTAAGGGGCTTATGGGATTCTATGTTGGCTTGGTGGAGTACAGGTATACTTCCCTATGTCCCCCAATAGAATCCCTTGTATGTTACATTAGTTTGGGCGTGAGACTTGGGGCCGTCATGGTCTGTTGCATGGTGCGCTGTCACATGCATAAAGCTGGGATCCTCCCTACCTTAACTGTGCACCGTGAGGCTGTTGGGGTTTCAGGCTCAGGGATAAGTATTTCGGATTCTTTGTGCACCTAATGGTGAAATCTGGAAGGCTGCCGCGGCACCATAAAAAAAGTCAGCAGAGCAGTATTCAAAGCTAGTTTTTGCTCTGCACCGACTCGGTCCTTACACCCTGCTGATATAGTTGGGTCTGGGGGACTTGGCCAGTAGGTTGACACCTGGGATAAGCTGGGTTACTATATGGTTGATAGGCCGCACAAGTATACTTCTCAGGCCCCCCTGACCATCCAAGTACCAGGTAGGGCAGAGCAAGAGCTTGTGACTTTTAGGCACAGCCACCTAGCAAGTCGCATCCTTCAATAGTAAGGACCTCAGACTCCTATGATAATCATAGGGTCCTCACTTTGGGTTGTTGGAGCAACCAAAATCACAGTTTTAAAGCTGGGTGTAGAATCAGTAAATGTGTGTACGCTTCCATTTCGAGGTGTATTCCCATTTGCAAAGGGTATGATGATATTAAAGCCTGCATGGCCTGGGTTTACTACAGTAAAACTATGCCCGAAGTGTAAGGTAGCTGAGGTCGCACGGGAATTTTAGTATCAACCCTGCCCTAAGTCCTAAGGCAGCGCGCAGCATGAGTTTGTTTTGCATGTCCGAAAGTAAGAAAATCCTCAACCTCTGCATATGATGCGTTTGAGCCGAACCAGGACAAAACGTCTCAATGCGAACGCCGCGCCCCTAAACATGCTTGTAGCGAATCTTGCTAGCACAGCACGAAATCCTCCGAAATGAGTTATACATCCCTCAGATGTCACGTCACAGGCACACCCGGAATAATACGGCCAATTGATTCTGGCCTTGATGTTTGGTCCAAGACACCCGAGACCCCAAATCCTACATCACCGGCCCAGGTACGAAGGCACCCCAGTGGCCGTAAAGATCCGGCGCGCTGGGATTGAGGAGCCTGCCTAAGGGCAGTTTTCATTCATTGGGTTGGTGGTAGGGTCCTCTACCATGCCAAGAAACATTCTATCTACATACCTCCAACAAACATTATACTCCTCAACATAAGGACCCCTCAAAAGGGACCCTTCATTTTTGGCGCAAAGGGGTAGTGGTCGAGATGGGAGGTTGCGTTTCGGCGAGTCGCAGTGCTCGATCAGGCATACAAAATCATAGCATCAATAACGAAATTTTGCATGACCCTAGTATCCTGTGATTCCGTAACTTTCCAGGTAGAATAAGGATGCAGAAGGTACAGAAGGTCGTGCAGGGTTGGTAGTATTATCCTCAGGGAAGACAGGTTTGCTTAGGATGTGGTTGTCTCACACAATTCCTTGCCTTTTCTAGTGAATCTAGTGACTAGTGATGCTGGGTACCATATCGAGGGTTTCATTTGCCTTGCTTTTGGAAGAAATCTAAACGGGCTACATAGGGTTAGATAGGGCAATATGAGGTTTAGGGTTTGGGGCTATATAGGGTTGTATGGGTGTGTAATTGTGTATACAAGAAGTATATAGGGTTATACAAGGTTAGGGCTTGGGGCTTTTTAGGGTTATATAGGTGTATACAATTAGTAGGACTATATAGGGTTGTTCAAGGTGTAGGGTTTAGGGCCTTTGAGCCCTAAACCGTAAGTAAAAAACAACTAAACCGTGATTCCATCCATAGTAGGACCAGCTTGATATCGACTTGCAGCTTCTGAAATCCGTGGGTCGCTGGGTGACATGCAACCTGCCCGCAAGTTTAAAGTTTAGGGCTTAGGGTTTAGGGCTTAAGGCTTGGGGCTTAGGGTTCAGGGTTTTAGGGCTTACACTTTACTTGAGGAGTTCAGCAATCCAAGGTTTCAGGGTTTTACCCCCTAGACCTGTAGCCCTGGGTTCCGGGACCCTTTTTAAACAAGGAGCCCCAGGGAACTAAGGGGTACGACCCTGGAACCGTTGGAGGAAATTTCGCAACGTGGAAGCCCCACTGGTCTGTCTGACACTGCCAAAAATTTCGGGGTATCCGAAAGGTAGTTCCCACAATAAGCGTTATGCTGTACTTCTGCCAACCTGGATATACTTCAAAATGCCGTGCTAGGATGAGCTGAGCCCGGGGTCCAGGTGTAGATGGCGCCATAATCACCATCCCCTCATAGGGTTTTAGGGCATATCTAGGGATGATATAGATCCTAGATACACGGATATGCGACGTGACTATGACATCAGAATGGCCCCGTACCCTACATCCTACGATCCCTGTAGAACCCCTACTAAGCATAGGACCCTTTAAAGCCGACTAGTCCACGGTAGTTTAGGTCAACTTATAACTTACAACAATAGACTACCTGCAGGATTAGGGTTTCAGGCTTAACTTGCAGGATTTGGAGTGTTAACTCATGAGAATCCGAAACCTTGCGAGAGAGTTCTGCACATGAACTGCTTGCGGGGGCCTCGTATACCAACATATTCAGGCGGTTCTGTTTTGGGCTTTGCGCCTCAAGAGGCCCAGCAGCACGAGCATGAGCTGGTTAAATTTTGGGCTTTGCGCCCCAACTGGC
>CAJNIZ010043072.1:590-17251 GCA_905231905.1 Symbiodinium pilosum
TAGGGATATTATGGAAAAGAAAATGGAAAGTGAAATGGAAACTGGGACTATGTAGTGGTTTATAGGGGTTATAGGGTTTCCCCAAATTAGGGTTACCATCTTGGGGGTCCCCATGATAAATTTCGAATATATTGGGATCTATATTGGGGTGACCCTAAATTACCAAATTCACTTATGCCTTTGGGGGAAGCCTATCACTTACTGCACGTCCATATTATAGGAACTGAATCTACGTTCGCGGAACAGCAAGCCAGTAGAGCTTAAGGTTTGTAGCTTCAGGTTGAAGGACCGTGGTGATCTCTTCTCTTGCGTTCCTGTTCCATGGAAGAATTTGTCAACGGAATCCCCATACACTTGAATCAGAGGACCCCGGTAATGCCTCTGCCCAATGTCTTCCCTTTGGGTCCTCACAAACTTTCATTTTTCAGAAATGCACCTGTTGAAATGAGTAACAGGTTGTCTTTGTTTTCAGTTGCCAGGCCTCCTTCCAAAGAAATATGGGACCCCAAAAGGGGTCATACAAAGACAAGTGTCCTTTCAAGCAGGCTCTTTACATGGGAATTTCTGCAGTTCCCAAGAAGGCGCCTCCCATTCTTGGATCCGGATCCGCAAGAAACGCAAAGTCCTTATCCTCTTTTTAATCCTCAAGACAAGAAACTGTGACGTCCAGGTGAGTCTCATGCCTTACGAGGTCCTGGCGCTCTCTCCAAAGGACCAGCTTCACAACCCCTCAAAGTGCCTGCCCTTCCTTCATGCCAACTGTACTCAAACGGGCGTTGGTAGCTTAATTAAAGGAGCTGGGATGTCCGGCACCAAAAAAGAACTCAAAAAGTGAGGTTTGGAAGTTGCTCAAAAAGCTCTCGCTGGAATCTTATAGGGAACCTGGCAATGCCAACAAGCTCTCAGAGTCCTCGATAACACCCACATCTTGAGAGACCCTGAGCTCATACTGCCTAGCGTCGCAAAGTATTCAGGCCGGTGCATTGGTCATGACGCGCTCGCATTCGAGATGCCTGCTGCGGTCAACCGAAACTAATGGGATGGCTGTCCGGGACCCCGCCGATGCAACAAGGGTGACCCCACAAATTCTAAGGTCCTAGGGTATATAACAGGTATATTTATAATGCATGAACCAAGAACCTTAAGAGAACCGGGGGCTCATAGTTCCAACCTTGGAAGAATCCCGTTGAAAGTTCAAAAGAACTCACCAACTTGGCTATTGGATCTCTGGGGCTGTGCAGAGGTAAGCTCAACACCACGCGCCAGCAGATGGCATTCGAAGCAGTTGATCTCGTACTGCTTAATTCCACTGATAGAATAGAACCGTGAAGACCACCAAAACGGGATTGACCTAAAAAGCTTGGGTCCCCAAACCCTAAACCCTAAGTGAACCCCGGATCCAGGAGGGTTTTGCCGCCTTTGTGCCCAGAGCCAAAAACGTCTCGCGCATCCTCGAGGCCACGGTTTAGGGTTTAGGATTTAGGGTTAGGGTTGAGGGTTTAGGGCTGGGGTTGGGTTTAGCAACAGCAACTGCAGCCATTGAAGACAGTATGTTCAGGGCTCTGTACTTGTAGCAGGCAAGGTGGAGACGTAGCTGGTACAAGGATATAGGACCCACCATCAGTGATGATAACTTGCATCGATTCTTTAGGGTTGGGCTTACGACATTTTGGGCATGTATTGATCTGCGTGCTCAATTTGACGTGCGTATTGTCAAGCACATGAATGTGCGAACTCCGAATTTCCAGGTTTAGTATCCGCACTCCTTGCGGGGGCATGACAGTTTGCCGAATTGCCTCAGGAGTTCGATGGGGACATCACGGAGTTCATCAAGAAGCACTGCCCAGAGCCTACAAGAAGCATAGTGTCTGAGGGCCCGCCTTGGATTATGAGATCTGCTACTTTCTCTTGAGATCTTTTTGGTCCAGTCCTGCATGGTTTCAAGGCAACTGCGCAATGCTTCACGTTGTTTGGTGGTTGCGCTAAGGAAGTAATCAGTCCTACAAACACTACAAACATGTCGTCAGCTGAAAATTCTGAGTTTTAGGATGGCTGCAGATGGCATCCCAAGGCGGCTCTGTGCCACCTTTAGCCACTTACTTTGCACGTGCCCACATGGAGGGTTCAGTCTACCCAAAATAGCGAGTGAGCACGCCCGAGTCAAGCTTACACCTGAGACTGGCCCATCACGCTGCTGGGCAGTTGACACCTTGAAGTCCCTAAACCCTAAATAGTAGTTTCCATTTTATTTTCCATTATCCCTCTATAACCCTAATATACACCCTACTATAATATAGTAGTTTCCTTTTTATTTTCCATTATCCCAATACTACCCCTATATAAAAGATGACATCATCTTAAGACTTAGCGGAACTTCTGTATGAGCAGCACCCCAAGCTTCAGCAGACTGAACCTCCAGCACGTTATTTTTGTGAATATGCGAAGTCCATCTTAGGCCCTTGGCTTGAAAGCGACATTCCCTAGGGATCCCAATAGCCCAATGTAGGCAACATTTGCAGGTTTCAGGGCCCAATGTAGATATTCTTTGTATACTTGGATCTCTTAAGCCTTTAATTATCCCTATACACCCCTGTATAACGCTAGCTTCCATTTTTCCATTTGATTCTGGATATTTGTATCTGGGGGGATAATCGGATCCCTGGGCCCTACGGATTCCCAGGTAGCGGTTCTACCTCCTCAGCCTACGACCGCTTGTGCGGAAGTACCGCGGGGCAGCTTGGAAGCAAAGGTCTAATTGCTTACTGGGGGTATGTAGGGAATAAGCGATTGTATTTGAAGATAGGGATTATATTCCGCTCTTCCTTGCTCAATGGGGGACTGTATTATGTAGGGATTATAGAGGGATTATATTCTCTTCTTCCCTACTAATCACCATTAGAAGGTGGGGCTTATAGTCTGTGATGTTTACGCTTATTGTTGAGGCTTGGTTCTCCTTCTAGAACCAGCCAACATGAACTAAACCCCTGAGGAACCCACATCCACAGCCCATGGAAACCTGCTTCCCCCGCAGAAAATCGTTGCAGACTCCAGACCACAGACTCTACTATGCAGGTACTGTGTGGCCACCTATCTTCTAGGAGTTGGAGATCGTCATCTGGACAACATCATGATGACGGAGGCCTGCTAAGCACGCAGGTCATGAGCTTGAGACGTTAAAGACGCTGGAAACCCTAAACCCTACGTAAATCCTATTGGCTGACGGAGAACTTTCGAGCCCGGACATGAGAACAGCGCTCAAAAGACAAGGCTATGGTCTGCCCCCCAAGCCACAAAGTGTCTCGAGAGAATCCTACAAGAATCCCTAAGTGGTGCTCTTCTAAGTTCCTCCTAATCCCCATGTGTTTTTGGACGGCTGAAGGGTCCTTAGTACCATATAAAGGCCGAAACACTCCACAGACGGTTTTCGTCCACGCCTTAGATGACTTCCGCAGTGTGTTTTTTGCAAAGGCTGGGGTCTCAGTGTCCCAACATAGCGAACCATGCTTAAATGCTTCTTTGAAGGCTCCTTGTCTTTGAAAGCTACTAGCATGACGAAATCGCTACAAGATCTCCTCATTAAGGTGCCATGATATTTACATATGGGTGGTTGTCAGAATTATGGTCCCTCTTTGGATCCATATTCTAATACGGCACCTAATATTTAGGGTACTCAAAAAGGGACCATAATTTTGACGACCACCCATATGTTTATCTATACATCTATACACAGGCAGAGTCTTAGAGCGGCCTTGAGCTTTGTGCAAGCTGCAGGATGGTCACTTCTTTCACATCGACTTCGGTTTCGTCCTGGGCGACGACCCAAAGCCGGGTGCACCCTCGGTGAGGGTTTGGGGCCCCAGCAGAGGAGGAGGGCTACCATAGGGGTTATATTGGGATAATGGAAAATGACATGGAAACTACTATAGTATATGGGGTTATATAGGGTAATATTGGAGTTATATATTTTAAGGTTTAGGGTTTGGGGTGTGCGGTTCAGGTCTTAGGACTTAGGGCTTCGTTCAGGAGAGTGTTTTGGGTTTTGGGCCTGGGTTTAGGGCTCAGGGTTTATGGTTAAGGTTCAGGTCCTGAGTACAGGAGGTAGGGGGGTATCTGGGTTCTTAGGAAGGATTGTGAAGGTTTTTGAGAAAGCACCTGGAAAGGTCTGCGATTGATAGCAGCAGCAATGCAGATAGTTTGTGGGTTTAGGGTTTAGGGATTGAGGTTCGGATGGTCAAGAAGCAGACCACATCGCACTACTGAAAAGCATAAATTTCAGTAGCAGAAGCAGTACTTTGCCCGAAGCAATTCCAGCATCCTTAGAAATTTATCCTGGGGAGTCTAAGATTTGTGTGACAGCCAGCGAAGCTACTTACAGTCTGTTTCTTCTGCGATATTTGCGTATATACCCTGTTATACTACAGTAGCCTCCAGTTTCTTTTCCATTATCCCCATATAACCCCAATATATACGTAAGGAGGGTCAGTCTGGGGTCCTTGGGAGTGGAGAAAGCTTCAGGATCAGGGGTTTAGGGTTTAAGGTTTAGGGGATACCCTAAACCCTTAACCCCATCATGTCTCACACGATTAGTGTAGAAGCCCGAACAGTTATGAAAGTTGTCCCCTGGGAACCTTGGCGTAGGTTGAAAATGTCCCAAAACCCTATTCTAGGTGTTTCAGCCCCTACCTGTAGGAACACTGTCATTACACTTCCTGAACATACATCGATTGCAATTTTGTTCTCCTTTTGCTGAAAATAGTGACAGCGAATATCGCCATGTTATTCCCCTCCAATAACCCAACATAAGCCCTTGAGAAGTAGGTTCTCTAGAGTTCGCGAACCACACCAGAAATCGTAGGTGCCCAAACTAGAGGGACCCCAGACCACTGTAAACTATAATCCTTATTATGGGGACCCCCAACAAGGTAACCCTAATTTTAGGAAACCCCCAAGTCTTATGTCCCTCGAAATGAGCTCGAAACCCCAAGGTGCCTCGGGAAGTCCTGGAAGTCTTGAGGTGCAATCCAAGTCCATGGCTCCAGGGTGATGCACAGCTTTGGTAAGGGATTACAATAGTACCCCCTACCCCAAGGTACCCCTCGCCAGATTTAGAACCCTATTAGGCCTTATTAAGCCCTATATAGTCCTTATTGGCTCCTTAAACCCTGGGGGGGTAGCTTTGGGGGTATACTATTGTCCCTTGTTCGGGTTTGAGGATTAGGGTTCAGGGTTGAGGGTAACTTACCCAAGGGTCCATGTAGCTATGTAGGTAGCTATGTAGTATATACTTCGCTGCCCCAAGCAGTGATATGGGAAGCTTTTTGGGCCCTAGGTATATACTAGATACCTACATGCACCATTTGGGCCATAGGAAGTACAGAGAAGCATCATGCGATCATCGAGGCTTCTCCATGCTTCATGAGGCGCTGTATGTTAATGCTGAGTACATATTGCAACTTATTTTGAGAAAAAGCTCATTCTGTTCAGAGCTGTAGTTCTGTTCCGTTTATAGTCCCCCTTAAGTAGATAGAATAAGGGGTATATGGGGATCTTATTAGAATATACACATAGCATATTCTATCTACTTAAGGGGGAGTATTACCCGCAAAGTTTTCAAGGTTCTGGTTTGGGTTGGCCTATGACTAGTGTGTACTGTCTTCGTGTACCGGTTGAGATATTGTAGGAAACTTGAGGGTCGCATCTACCATGACTCCCCCTGACATGTGTTTCCATGTTGATGACCTAATCTGAGTTGCTGTGCAGGAATTTAGTTAGATGGTCATATCGCAAAAAGTATTCTCCGTGTAATTAATACTGAATTCAAGTCTCTGAACAGCAGCCCAGTAGTCTTTCTGCTCACGAACTCAGTTGGGGTGAAAGTTCCGCACTCCCAGCGCGTGCCTTGTTGGAAATGGCAGGCTATCTGGCAGATACGACCGTTTCCGCGAACTTCTCAAGGAGGTGGTTTCCTCGTGAGTTCTTTTGGGTGGATAGCTTCAATTTCATTGTGCATTTGGGGACTTAGCACGTAGGTTAATATCCCCTATAAGCCATATGATAACCCCAATTATCCGCATTACTAACCTACTTACTAAGCCCCCATGACCCTCCAAGTAAGAATAATAGTGATAATGATATGTATATATGATCATATGCATGTCTGCAAAAATGGAAGGAAGCTGTCGAAATGTCAGCACTTTTTAGCAGAGTGCTGTGTTGTATGCCTCTGAGCACGTTGTATTTGGGGGATTTAAAAAACTGCTTTCTCTGGCCTGTCGAACCCCGGCGAGAACTCAGCAGGGGAAGGGAGGACTGCAGGTCATCGTGATTTCTGCCATTTCCATTATTAGCTGCTCTATCATACATGTATTTCCTTTTAGTGTAGACATTGCTACGTACCCAAAAGGATCAAACTTGAAAGCTTTCGACGTGTGGTAGAACCCTCGAATGTGGTAACATATCATATCTGAGGAATAAGCCCATCACACCCCTATTGTGACCTCTTGACAGGCAGGTGCCAGAACCGAATACCAGCCCCAGGGTTCCACAAAGTAGGCCCCAAACCCTGAATACTACAGTGGTTTCCGTTTTCTCTTCCATGCCCCGCTATAACCCCTTATTCAAGCCCTCAACCCCAGACCCTGAACCATAAGCTGTGAACCCTAAACCCTGAACCCTAACCAACCTTTCAAGCCCTAAACCCCAAACGACAAAGCAGGCCTTCACGCTCATTCGGCGCACTGCCCGCTTGTGGACGGCGCTGCTTTCACTGGCGTCCAGTGCTGGCGGGTGGGAGCCCCAGAGTGGCTTCACAGCAAAGGGAATATGATGCCCATATACATAGATATATACACATATCTCTATATATATAAGATATTTCCTTATTCCATACTAACCCATAGTTAGAATATGAGGAGGCCAGAAAGTTGCTAATGATCGTTTGACTTCCAGTCATGTCCTTGTCTACTTTAGCAAACATCGCAAAATCAACTCTTCCTAATTCAATGATGCAGGCCTCCAAAATGTAGTGCAACCTGTTGAGCAGAGCGAGCCGTAAACCTTAGGGTTTAGGGTTTAGGGCAATACTTTCAAACCTGGGCTGTAGGCCCTACCCACTTCGGGTTGTTCTGGAGGGATCTCTACAAGCCGGATTCCATCATTTGTGGATGTGGTAGTTTCCAAAAATAAGGGGATACCAATATAAAACCAAAAAATACGAGAATCCTCATTATTCTGACCCCCCAAAACAGCTAATACTAGGAAACCGCATATATCTCGGGACTCAAATTTGGGCACCTCTCTGATTGCGGAGGAATGGCGTGACAGTGCTGCGAGATGACGCAGAAAGAGCCATCCATACTGCCGCGGTCTCAGAATTCTCAGACCCTTATGGGTTTAGGGTTTAGGGTTTAGGCGACCAGTGGTACATCATGAGCATGGAAAGAACAAGATGGCAGCAGTCATAGTAGCATTTTCCTCTAGCTGAAAATGTAATTACACGTCACATGACACAGACCCAGGAAAAAGTACTTCAGCTTGAGATGCCAAGCCATGTACAGACCCTAAGGGTTTAGGGCTCAGGGACCCTACCTGACATGGTAGTTGTCATTTTCCTGTTCCTTTTTGAAAACCAACACCTTGCACCCTAAATAGTAGCTTCAATGTTTTTCCATTCCCTACTATCCATACTTGGCGGGCCATGGGGACTTGGTAAGTAGGTTACTAGCCCCCACAAGCCATATAAGAACCACAATTATCCCATTATCAACCTATTTACTAAGTCCCCATGGCCCTAAACCCCTAAACCAACAACCCTAAACCCTAAATCCTAAATCCTAAATACTATTACATTATGAGTGGTTTGCATTCCCTGCTGATCAGAAGCAAACAGGTTCGGGAGCGGCTCCACCTTGAGCTGGATGATGCATCGGCTGCTGCTGAGATCACTGCGGAGGCGCTTTGAACTTAGTAAGTAGGTTGAGAACGGAAAAGAGAATGGGAGCTACTATGATATATTACTTAGGGTTGAGGGGTCAAGGGCACCTAATACTTAGGTTAATACTAGGGGACATCAACCTACTTTCGAAGTCCCCTTGACCCTCCAAGTAGGGGCTGGTGATCAGTAAGGTATGAAAAACTGGTGTTCCGGCTCCTTAGTGATTAGCAGTCAAGGAAGCAGCAGGTTTTAGGGGCTATTCATATCTAGAGGATTCCATACTGTGGGGGCTTCCATAGGGATCCCGTCTAGTCCTCCATTTTACCACAAAGTTTCGCTTGGAGGGCGTAGGGCTGATGACTGACGCAGGTTTTGGGTCAAGGGCTTATCAAAGGCGACAAGTTTGCGGGTGCACCCGAAAGATGTGTACCTTTGGGCATCGGGTTCCAAATACCCCTAACCCTAAATATTGCATTCCAAGGCTCTGGGATCCAAAACGCAAAGGTAAACCCTAAGCCCTAACCCTACAAAGGAATAAACCCCGAGTTTAGATTCAGAAGTTCAGGAGCCCGCAAGTTCCTAAGCGTTCACCAAGGGTGTGTGCTTGGGGTTTCCAGCTTTCCAGATCCTCCCTCCTGCAGTTCATGTTTCTCGCTACTTGCGGTTCACTTCCATAACGGCCTGAACAAGCGCCACTTGATTTCAAGCAGATTTTGAGGATATTTGAGGTACCGTATACTACGTAGATATCATTACCAGGAACCTAGGACCAGAACACCGGTAGTCATTTGGCCCCTATACTATACATATGAATACCAGGAAACTTTGACCAGAATACTGGTGATTCTTTGGGCCCCTAGAGTACGAACACATATCTTGCCCATCTTCGGCCTTGCCGAGAAGTAGTAGAACAGGGTCTTTGAGCATTCCTGAATGCCCTGCGGAGTATGAACCAGTAATGACCTCTGATAGGCCGCCAGTGGTTTAGGCAGTGATAAGTGTTGCAGAGGAAAGGGAACTGCTCAGAGGTCCACATGCAGAGGTCTAGTTCCACAATCCTAGCCGAAGTTTGAAAGAGCAACACCTGACAGAACCCAATGTACCCACGGTATCAGTAGTTGAAGCAATGCTTCCTTGCATCACCATTCTTTGCGCAGGTTGAGCACAACGCAGCGGCCATGCTTCCTATCATCTACGACAAGCTGCACCAGGCCACGGCACAAGACAGATTGCAGAAAGTTGGTAGCAGCCTGCTCGACTGGCACCGACCGGAAATGCACGCATTGTGGGTCCGCAAAAGCTATCATCCAAGTAGCATAAACCCTAAACCCCTAAACCTAAACCTCTCCCCGCCCCTTCTCCCCCCCCCCACCCAGAGACAACGCAAGCATCAGCCTCTCCGAAAGCCTGTCCTTACCACCAGAGTTTTCCTGGAGACAAGTTGGGTCCTAGGGGTTATATAGGGATATCTTGGGGTATATAAGGGTTATAAAGGCTGTATAGGGGTATTCTTTTCCATTATACCATATAATCCTAATTCTATAATCCTTTTTGCCGAATCTCCAAACCCTAAACCTCTAAACCCTAAACCCCTAAACCCTAAACCCCTAAACCCTAAACCCCTAAACCCTAAACCCCTAAAGCCTCAACCCGAATTCGTGTGATTCAGTTCGGGGAGCTGAGGCCGGCCTATTCTGGCATTGACCCGCCATCTGACCATGGAAATACCTTGCTGGTGCCAAAGGGAGAGTGGGTTTCGGGTTGAGGGTTCAGGGTTCGGGATTTCAGGTTCAGGGTTTAGGGTTTAGGATTTAGGGTTTGAGTTTAGGGTTTAGGGAGTGGATCCTCATAAGTATCCTGATATAGTCCCCATGTATACCCCTAGAACAATCCCTATATTCATTCCCCCACTCCCTCTTAAGCACCGGTAGGAATACCCCTCAGCTCAGAGGCTTAGAGCCTCTGAGCTACAGCGTTAACGAGCATGTAGGAGGCTCCCCGGCATATCTCACAGCCTCAGCAAAACAGTTTTGTAGTAAGGAAGGGTTTGTAACTTACTGTATCCTGCCAGACGAGAGATGCCGGAAGGAAGCATGCCTGTTAATGAGATCGCCGCTTGGGCATCCGCTTTGATGATGAGCCCAAACTACTGTTGCAACGATAACGGTAAAGACTGGCAACACTTTATAGCACAGTCTATGGCCAACCACTGATATTTGATTAGCCATTATAGGACCCATCACAAATCAATGCTCTCGTGGCACACGCCGTGGTGGAGCGCAATATCCTGGCTGCGCATCGATTTCGACCTTGCTATGGAGGCTGAAAACATTCACACATGCCACCCGAGCTCTGATCAACATTGGCAGCTCCAAGGAGCCCAGGAGTATCTTCGAAAGGTGATGCCAAGGGCTATTATAACATGATTCACATCTTTAGATGGATTTCTCCCTTCCATTGGCCTACGCCAGGTGTAAATGTGGTAGCCTTCTGAGGACTTTGCAACCCAATCAGCACAGCGTTCAATGCAGGGGCTTCGGTGTGAAGACCCCGTTGTAGTGATTAGTACATGCATTTGTAATATGTGAGAGAAATCCGCGCACATTGCACGAACTTTCGGCAAATCTTACTGCAGAAGAGCCTGCGACCGCTGCTTCTTTGGCTTAATCTGCCTTTGTTGGCTGCACACTAAGTACCTGACCTACACCCTATTCGGGGGCACATCCTGGCCATGATGAACTGTCCCAACTGGCAGACCAGCAGCGGTCAACATGACAAGCTGCCTCCACAAGCATAGTATAGTAAATTATAATACAGTAGAGGCGGTCCCTGCCAAGACAGAAGCAATTTGACAAAAGTTGACTTCCTCACGCATGCTAGGTACACGCAACAGAGCCCTTCAGCTGTAGATATTACTTCCACTGGTACCATGTACTCTACTCCTAAGAAGCACTCAGCCCTTTACAGCGTCTTCCTTCAATACATTCAAAAAGACATCCAGAGTTGCAGAGATGGCCGTGTCTGATGAGGACGACCTTCCGCCCCCACTAGAGGCCAGGGCATCAAAGTGTAGGACTTCATCGAGTTGATCCAGGGTTTTATGAAGGTTACCAAAATAGAACCCTTGATAGGGACACCCAGAAAGCTTACGTAATTTCAAGGCACCCCTGTTTTGAGAAACCCCGCTAATGGCGATGTGCATACTCTATAGCATTGCTGCCCTTTTAAACTGAAAGGCGGTTAGCCCCTAATTTCGCAGAAGAAGCCAGATTATGCAGATCCGTGGGCATTTCAAATTCTAGGGGTGTAGTTCAAAGGGAGCTTGAAACAGCGACAACTATGCTTAATGATTTGCCATACTGGAGATTCTGCAAATCGTCGCCCTGTGAGTTTGAATAAGGATCAGCTGACCAACCATTGAGGCCACCCGAAGACGCGCTCCTGCAGCACCAGCGGAGAAGCAGCCTCAGGCAGGGGGTCTTCGGGTTTCTGTAGGATTGCTCCAGCGCCTCTACCGGGGTCTGGATACGCGGCTAGAAGTACACTGCGAAGTGTGGAAGTATCTACGCAATTTACACAGCTGGGCCTTTGTCCTGTTGCCTTCGCAGGGCGGCCGCGACGTGGAGGAAGTGCAGGAAAAGAATGAGGTTGCTGAGGCGCTAATGGAGAAGGCACCGTCCGCGACCTTAGATCTGCATCTCTACTGTAAGAACCGGGGCGTGGAGAAGCAACAGCTTTATCATCAGGCAAATGAAAGCTACTATTCAGGGCTCCGGGACATCTAGCCTTCAGAGCTTACAGCTGAGTTGACTGGGATGGGCTCATGGACCTAGGGAGCCCAAGACATCTTACTGGAGGAATCTATCCTGAATGGCACGAGGATCCCTAATCTGTTTTGAGAATTGTTACTTCAAATAATTAAGGGTCTTGTGCAGTTGGCATTCAACAGATTCCCAGGTGTTAAGTAGGGAATGTTAGGAGGACCCACCCTGTAACAGTGGTAGAATAGTACTGGGTGGGGGGTCCACCTAAAGGGAATGTTTCAAAAGCGGGTAGAAACCTGGTAGATCCAGCACGCAAGAAAGCACGCGGCACACCGGGAGATCACAGGAACCGCAGAATCCCTGCCATGGGTTTAGGGTTTGGGGGTTTAGGATTTAGGTGTTAGGATTTCCCGAGATATCTTCAACATAAACCCACAAACCCTAAACACACCAACCCCTAAACATCCCTGAACTTAAATCCTTAACCTGAAAACCCTTAAACCCTAAGCCCCTAAACCCTAAACCCAAAGCCCTCTAACACAAATCAACAGGCGCTGGCCGCCAGGGAGCAGAAGAAGAAGGATACTGAGGAGGCCGTAGACCCGAAACCCCTAAATCAAGGCTTAAGGGTTTAGGGTATAGGGGCCTAAATAATTACCAATATTATGGTTCCCTATTCCTTGTATAATTAGAGTATAGAGTACCTCAAATAGACCTCAAAGTTATATTCGTAATTATTTAGGCCCCTATATTGTGGGGTTGAGCCCCCAAATCCCAAAACCGAAATCGGATTCCTAAACCGCAGGTACCCTTTGCCTCGGTCCTTTGGGTTTGGCAATACGGTTATGTTACATTAACTAGTGTTCAGGGTTCAGGAACTAGGAGTCATGCGTTCAGGGGCTTCGGGTCTATGAGGCTATACGAGTATTCGATTTCAAGGCTTTAGGACTTCAACTCAGGATTTTCAAGCAGGCATTGGTTTGTGTATGTGGGTGTTTTTCCGAGAACATTGGTGGTGCATGTGTGGCTCGTTTGCTTTGGGGGCCGCCAACCTAGGTCATGCCTTACATGAGGATTTTGAGAAACATCCCGCATCTTCCCTTTGGCATGATGGTGTTGTTTGGGTGAGAGCATAAGATTAAAAGGACCCCTATTTTGACTGGAATATATGTCCGAGAAACCGCAGCTCAGAGTTTTCGTGCTGATGGAAACAGCTACTTGAAGAACAGGGCAAGGGACAAACAAGATACCGAAGGAAAAATAAGTGTGTTTTTTCGTCATAGCCTAGCAGTGGAGGATGTGGAAGTTACAGAATGTCGAAGAGCATATGGCAACATGTTTAGCTTTGGGCAGGGTTGGCCGTCTATCACGGACTACACCATAGCCAAACTGCTGAGTTTGCCTTCAACTGCTTCCCCTCAAGGGCTGATGTACATAAGTGCGTTTAGGCTTCATCCGTCAGCAGAAGCATGTTTCAATGTGCTTGCTTGTCTGCTTTAGCTTGAGGCTGAAGTGTAATTAGATGTCCCCGGTTCCTTGGTAATCTGTATCCCTACCCATCATCCTCATCAGCCTAAGTCGCTTTTGCAGCTGTTGCATGGTAGGAAGTGAATTGAAGCCAAAGGGTGCAAAACAGGAGGGATTTGCAGATCTACCCCCCTTACAGCCCACATGTAACCCCTGTGTAGAACATGCCTCTGCCTCTCTCCTGCTCTGGCTACCTAATTCAAAGCTCAATCCTGGAAGAAAAAAAACAAAAAAAATCCTTTATCCCCAGTCCCTAGTAACCCTAAACCCTAAAAACCTTAAACCCTAAATCCTACCACCCCTCCCGGAACCAAAAGCCCTGGAACAACTCCCGGCTCAAGGCCCGCAAGAAAGTGGATCAGGGCTTCGGAGGCGGCCTGAAGAAGGGCTTCCTTGGGGCCAAGGCCTCGCCATGTTCTCAGCTAGATATAGGGGTTGTTGCGCAAAATTATGGGTACCTTTTTTTGTGGGGGGGTCCCTATAGTAAGGCGTATAGCATTTTGGGGTCTATATGCCGTATTTTGGGAAGCTACCATATAGGGCTTGAGGGTTCGGATTTGAGGTTTAGGGTTTAGGATGTTGGCTTGGGTTAGGGCTAGCTAGGCTTTAGGGTTGACTGAAAAGATGTAAAAAGAGATGGTTGCCGATTTGAAAAACCCAAGTTCTCAGCAGCTAACAGGACATAGCTTTTCGAGAGTCAGCCTTCTAGATAACATTAAGGTTGTGTCCCTAAATAGGCGGACCCCAATCTGGACCCCAAAATGTTATAGTCCTATTTTGACGACCTCCAAGAAAAGTACCCCTAATGTTGAGAAACATCCCATAAAGTGTTTCGTGATCTTGTACTAGCTTCGAGACCATGTGGAAGGTTTTCTCAAAACAGGAGCCTCGTAAACGCTGGGGATATCTGGATTTTAAAGAGGGTGCAAGGACTTTACAGGAAATCTTGATCAAGTCATACGGGTGACACCGTATTAGGTGCAATATCGTCCCCAATATACTGCAAGACCATGTGATCCATGCGGTTGTCGCACTTTCAAGAAGAATGTAATCTCGCGTGGTTCAACAACCCCACAGGCTCCCCTCAGTTGTTTCTGCGTGTAGTGCCACCAGGAAGTGTCTCAGATTAAACCTCCAAGAAGCTAACCCTCAACCCAAACCCAAACCTGAACCCTAAACCTTGGATCTTAACCACGGAACCCCCGTCATCCCCTAAACCATGATATATCCCTGGGAACCCTCGCGGTACCTGCACCTAAAACTAAGCACGTTGACTTTTGCAAGGCTCCAAAGAAAAAGTCTGAAAAGGTGGAAGCCAGCCTGGTGCACTGCTGAGTCACTGCTGGTTGCTCGCAGTACCCTCTATGGTTGATACTATAGACAAGAACTCACAGTCCTTTATGCCCCGAAGTACCTTATGCTTTGGGAGTTATGGTATTCTAGTATATCAGGTTTACGCAAAAATTCAGTGTCAACAGCATCTTAGCCTAGCCTTTAGTGGGACCCCGTACTCCCCGTGACTCCAGGGTGCCAAAGGGTGATTTGCTTTCAGAAGCTTACTGTGGTCTTGGATATCCTTGCAAGAATGAGAGGCCGCGTACTTCGGAAGCACCACAGCTGCACGCTTGAGAAGCATCAAATCTCACCCTCCCTTTCAGAAATCCTAAGGCCTAAACCCCTAAACCCTAAACCCTAAAGGCCTAAACCAACCCTAAACCCTAAGCCCGCACAGCTCGCCCACAGGATGAACAGAACCTTGTTGGGAATTGCAGGTCTCATCCACGCACGGAGCCCTTGCATCCCTTGCATCCACAGGGCCCTGCCAACAGCGATGGCAAAAAGAAGGATGCAACCGAGGAGGGGCTCCAAGGGTCTTTGGTAAGGTTCGGTCATGGGTGTCATCATGCGACCTTGGCCCTTCGTGGGCTGGAAGCCCTAGAAAAGCCCATAACCCGGGTGTTCATCAATCTGCCAACTTGTTGGGTACTTTAAGGGAGAAGCAGCACATGAATGTCACATGAAGCATGCCAGGAACAGTTGTAAACAAGATCTGAGCAACCGGGTGCTGCAAAAAGTCAGATTTACTTTAACTCGAGCGTCCTCACCCTCACATCTGGCTTAGACTGCCCTTTGCTGCTCTTTGGCTTGAGAATGCTGGTTTTGGACACTGTAGGGACACACTGCAGTGGAGCCACACAACACTCCGCAGATATGCTCGGTCAGGCACACAGGGGGCACTCTGAACTCTAAGTTTGGGCTTTCCGGCATTGGGCACTGGGACAGTGGAGTTTGTTCCCTGAAAAGACACTCCACGGTCAGACCCTCTAGGGACACTTTGCGTTTAGGCACAGTAGGGACCCTTTAGGGCCTCTGGGGTTGGAAAAACACGTCTTCTAGAAATCTAAGAACGCCAGGAGGGTGAGGAAAGCACTTTCCTACGTAAGCCTACTCACGGAGCACCTTCTCCAACAGTTGATGCTCAGACAGCCTCTCTGCCCCAGAATGACACGAGTCTAGTGTCGTATTGCGCCGAGAAGTTCCAAGGACTTACAGGCAGTGTCTCATACTAGGTCTCGCATACTCTTTGACAGCACGCTGCCAAATGAGGATTGAGACCGGGACCCAGCAACTTAACAAGGGACAACTCACTCTTTCGCACTGCTTTTACATTTCCACCGCAGGAGAATTTGCCCCAACATGATTGTTCCAGCAATTTAGCCGTTTCTATATACAGGGGACGCCAATACAGACCCAAAAAGGGACGAAACTCCTATCTTTGCTCAGGAGGTTCCGTTCATCACGGGTGCGGGGTCTGCACAGGCCCGCAGCTGACGTCCTCCGGATGCTTTGTCTACCTGCAACCCCAAGTACCTGCAGCTTTATGGGTTCCACTCATTAACTAGGGGTAATGACTAATAAGCTGTAATAAACTGGGGTTACAAAGACTAATTGGGGCTAGCTTGCAAGCAATTGGCCTGTTTTGGGGGCTGTATAGAAAAGGCATCTTGTTATCTACAGGGATATGGTGCGGAGTAGCCAATGTACAGAATCTGCATAGGTTCGGCTAATCATCTCTTTGGATGTTACCCCAAGCCTACAAAGCCCCACCGACATATTAATTGCAGCAAGATTATAGTATACCTCCAAACCCTAAACCCTAAACAGTAAATACACCTGAAGCCCTGAGCTGGGTCTACTTGGAGGGTCATGGGGATTGAGTAAGTAGGATAATAAGGGGGATACCTGGGGATATTATGTGGGTTATAGGCAATACGCTATAGGGGGGTTGTAACCTACTTACTAAGTCCCCATGACCCTCCAAGTAGAGTTTGCCGTCGAGGTCCCCTTCCTCCAATAAATCCGCTGACCTTCTGTAGTATCACTGGCACCCCTCATAGCGCACACATTTTGCAGCATAATAGTAGAATTTTCGCGCG